>JAUKPT010005083.1:0-10671 GCA_032273505.1 Nanomia bijuga
AAGAATTCTGTAAAAAACTATTAATATACAAATTTTGGTCCAAAACTAGATTTTAGGAAAAATCTCTTTAAAGCGGAAATCTCTCTAAAGCGGACAATATTTTTTGCACCGATGGTGTCCGCTTTAGAGAGATTCCACTTTTTCGTAACTGCTTAGCGTTGATTTGTTTGGTTATAACATTGTTTTCTTTTAGTATTTTTCCTGGGAATTGTGTAAATATGGCTTTATTTCATGCCATTGCAGAATGCATGTTGTTTTCCAGAAAGAAAAGAAAGAAAGAAAGCTTTCAATCCACGACTCCCAGATTAAGTTTTGTTGCATTTGAACTGGACTTGGTATGCCTGGCACGTGACCAGAGCACGTGACCAGAGGAGAGAGCCCCAAGTTGAGCTAGATTATATGAAAAGAATTATAGTTGAAAATGAAATATTTATCTATTGACCATCTTAATCTCTCATGACCAACGCGTAGTGGCATGTTATCTTTTAACACACTTGTTAAGTAAGCATCGTCGTCTAGGTGGACGGGGGACGCGGATGGTAGAGAAGCATGTGTAATTTACTAACAGTGCAAAAAAATGCACTCGACTTAGCTCTTAGTGAGAGAACAATAACTATCGCTAGGCAACGCCGATGGGTCGACCTATGCCATGACATGTGAGTGAAATTGGGTAGTTGTAAAGAGCTTTACATGGCAAACTATAAACCATAAACCATAAACCCATAAAAATATCTCTGAATTTTTAGGAGTTGTTCAAGATCAACCTCGTTAAAACCAGGCCAATTTTATGATTCCGTTCGTGAACTTCATAAATAATGGCACTAGAGTTTCCTCATTTAATATTAATGCATTCATCAAAATCTGTACTAAATTAATTATTTATGCACTGAGACGAAAAAGGGTGTCAAAATGACCGAAAAAGAGGTGCCATATAGTGCACCTTTAAGGGTGTCAAAATGACACCCGTGCAAATTACCCCCAAAAGGGTGTCATTTTGACACGGAAAGGGTGTCAATTGGACACCCTTCTCGGAACCCAGATTTATGCAAAAATCAAATGACACGGAAAAAGGGTGTCAATTGACACCGAACAGAATCATAATGGGCCTGGTTTTAACGAGGTTGGTTCAAGATCTTTTTTTTAATAGATTGCTTATAGTCTGTTTCAGATTATGTGAGACGGAGACGGAAGCGTCAATATCTCAGGTTTCCCATGATCGTTTTTCGTAAGAGAAGATGCTACGAGAAAAAAGTTCAAAGAAAATGAATTCTGAAATATGTGAAGGAAGAAGGCGAAAAACGAAGAGAAAATCATCAACTATGAGAAATAAGAGTCTGAGATAGCTAAATCCGGGTGTCATGTTATCAAAATTAAAACAGAAAAAAATATGATAATCGTGCGATAGGAAGGTTTAAAATATTAATTAAGTTGCATAAACTCGACATAACATTTGATGTTATGTATAATCCTTAATTATTAATTCAATTTCGAATTAAAGTTTACTCGTAACTAAAATTCTAATGAAACCCCCTGATTTTTGCTTTTCGAGATAAGTAGGGGGTGTTACAAAAAGGGTAATATCTCTTGAAATATCGATCTCTCTTGCAAATGAATATAGTCAATGGACGCAGAAAATATAGGGCTTTCGAACCGATACCGATTTAGCTATCTCAGACACTATTACCATAGAATTTGACACAATATATATTTAACGCAACACCTTCTATGAGAAGAGTGCATATTGTCCTTGACCTACAACATCTTATCTTTCTTCTAGTTGCAATAGATTACGTGTGATGTATTTACTTATTGATTGATCGGCTCCAATGACACGCGGTTGCGTAATCATTATTATGATACCGTTGGTTGGAATGTTACACAATGTAACGGCACAGCATTCTGTGGTTTAATAATAGAATGCCAACTCTGGTAGTCTGTTTAAAATAAGATGCACTTCTCACATAAATTATCCCCGGTCAAGAAAAAAACAATGTTAAAAGTTGGTCCCCTTCTTTTCCTATTTTCTCGGTAACTATTGGTCTGAATCCTAAGAACCTTCATTTTCGAGCTTCCCAAAGCTCGAGAATACCAATGTGCAAGGCTTAACGGTCATTATTGGTTTTGTCCGACATCACCGGACATAATGTCCGACCAGGGGAAAGCTGTTTGGTTAATATGTACTCCGTGATATTAACCACGGACTACTAGAACTTACGGAAGTCCAACTCGAGGTTTACGATGAATTTGCGTAGTCCAGTTTTAATGATTTTTTTCTTTTTTATTAAATATCTCGCCTTCTAATTATGGTATGAACTTATAAATTTCAGGGAATGTAGAAGAAAAAATGCAGATTGGTTTGAGTCATTAACGAAAAAAACAACTCCTTGGTGGATTTTTTCTGCCGTCCTCGTTTTTTTAGAGGGTCTGAAAAATACACGAAGAATTGTCTTTTGTTCATTCCGGTTGAGCATAGTGAAGGCAATTAACACTCTCTATGACATATTTAAAGTCGAAGGAAAACGGCCCACGCAATCTTGAGAAAGGGAAGCAAACATAAAGAAGATTTGAACACATATTTCAGTATTTCATGTGTTAAAGTGTAGTTCAAACTTTCTATAATGAAAGTCCGTTAATTCTAGTAGCCCGTGTTAATGTTTGACGAAAATAGTGTGGTGAACACACCTGTAGACTGGGGGCTGACTTTGACGCATAAGTCCACTTGAGAAAATGTTTTCCCTCTTTTACCCCTGTTCACAGCTTCCGATTTTTTTGATACTTGGCACACATAATAACATCTAACTGTTGCTAACACAAGAATTGATTCGGGTAAAGAGCTCCATTGATTTACTGTCCTATTCTTGAACGAATACTTACGAACACTCGTTGGTAGTGGAACAAAGACTATCTAAGTTACTCTGTTTGGATATCTACCCAATAACCAGAATGATGTTAATGCAGGCCCGGAGCTGGACCAAAATATCAGGGCGGGCACTAGAAGTTCCTAAACAGCACAAAAGTATTTTACACTCTGTGAAGAAAAATAAGCAAGATTTGGTACCAAAAAGAAGGCTAGAATGTAGATAGTATATATAAGTAACATTTCACCACACATTCATCCTCCAACGAATTAAAAGACATATTTAAAATCTTTCATGAATTATTACATGATCATCTTTACAGCCCCAATTTTGTTTGAACAAGGGCGGGCAGTGACCCCCGGGCCCGCTGCCAGCTCCGGGCCTTGTCTGCGGTTTTGCCAATCTCAACTTTATTAATTATGCGCCATTTTGATGACGTCATCGGGGTAACTCTTAAAACGATATTCAAAACTGTTTTACCTTTTCTACTGAAGTAATAGGGACATTTTTTTAAAGATTTCCATATTTTGGTAACAGTTTATGCTCGCCTTCCCCCTTCCCCTTAACTCCCTTAACTCCCATTTTCTGTTAAAAAATATGGAAACCTTTTTTGAGAAAAAGCCTAATTTATGGGTTGAAAATCAGCTTAGTTTCGTCAAATGCATGTACTGGACTCATGGGAATCATTGTTAAATTCATCGAATCCGTGAATATTTTTTCTGAAACAAAATCAAAGCAAAAACACTCTTATAATTGTCAAACAGATAGATATGATTTTTCTAAATAATTGCATTGATTCAACAATCAAACAACTAAGGAACAAATAACTAATCACAACATACATCTTGTCCAGCCATGGTTAGAAATCACAGCTTCAGCAACCTTATCGGTAAAATAGAAAATGTCACAATTTGATGTTTTGTTAAAATCAAAAATGATGAAAGTGCTTCTACATTAACCAATTAGAATCTTGATGACGCAATTTCCCAACAATCAAAATATTGGATTGACCATAATTGCATTTCTAAGTAAAGTGTTGATTCAACCAAACAAATGACAAACAATCAATCAATCAAAATATATTTCGTAAGTTAATGATAACTTAAGAAAAAAATATATATACGTAAAATTATAGAATAAGTATGAGAATGTTTCTCATCAAAAGAATAAGGCGGTGTTTCGATCTTTTTTTAATTTACAGGACTTGAAAAAGCTATAAACTTATTGAACAAAACATATATCTTGTTTAGAGTGAACCTACTGAGTGCTGCACAATAATATTTGGAAACGTTCATCAACAATGAGTGTTTTGGAATGAATAATGTTGTGTTTTGTTTAGTCACCGAGGAGTGTTTGTCATCTGTTGGTCATCAATCCCATTATGAATGGTCTTCCTAGTGTCAACCCCTTTCATCAAAAGTGTTTGCTGTTTGTTGCTGGTCTACTTTGCGATATTATACACGCTTTTGTTATAAGAATAGTGTTTTTTTGGTTCAAGATGATTATTATTAACTTTATTGTCAAATTCATCCTGAATTATCCCTAGCATATTCTTAGTATACACATTATTTAGAGGGGGAGGGATAATTAAATATCATGCCCTAGATTTCTGATCTTAATTTTTTTTACCCCATTACAAATTTTACTTTAATATGAATCAAACTCGGATTTTGGATTAAGTAAAAAACAAACAAATACGAACTTTAAAAAAAAATTATTTTCTCAAATTGAATATTCTTAAAAAATTACTCTTGCCTACGCTGAATGATAATATAAAGCATGGACCAGTTTCCAAAAAAAGCGATTTGTATCAAAATTTTCTTGGTTTGCTATACAAATATTATCATTAAGAATGAGACCCATGCAATTTGAGAGCGTCAGAAATCTATGTCCCTTAAAATAAGCAATCGCAGATACATTTGCATGTTGACCAAAAACTCAAAAATGTCACGTCCGCCTTAAAAAAATAAAAAAGTAAAAAAAATAAAAGAAATAAAAAAAATACCACGTCCACATTTCATTGAGTGATCTGCCACCCGGACAAAAAATGTCAATTTCAAACTTACCTGTGCGTCTAAATGACGAAATCCCGCCTTCTTTACATGTTGTTATTGTTATTATTTTATCATCGCGCAGGTCATCGACAACATTTTCTAATCACATACAAGTTAAAAGAAACTTAACGGTACACCTTTTTACAGCACTTTTTGTCGGTAACTCAAGTTTTTATCTTTTAATAACTGACCAAATTACCAATTTACCATGAGAATTGACATATTTACTGTCACAGGTGAAAATTTTTCCTCATACGATTAGCAATGCGGAAGGTAAATAGTGATATTTCACGATTAGAACATTTGATACACAGTTTTTCGCCATTTTTTGACAATTTCTATGATGTGATTTATCACAAAAATGGCCATATCTCAGCAAATAATGAATGTATTTTAAAAATTCATTCACCAAAATTAACGTCAGGCTTTCTGCTACATAATGAAAAAAAATTATTTGAAAATTGATTATTTCATCATTGTGTAATTTGTTGTCAAAGCCTTGCGGTTTTTTTTTTACTCGCCCGGTATTCAAATGGAAAAAATTTGGGGATTGGGTGAAAGATACGTCTTGGAATGCGGGTTTGGAACATTTACAGAATACCCGCTTGTTTTTTTCTTGCTTAGAATCCTTACTACCACCAAATGCGGTTATAGCTTATAGTTTAAAATCTTTTTTAGAGGTCATCGGTAAAAGGTGTTTCTACTAAGTTAACGGCCATTGACTATTTTCTCTAAAATATTTTTCTACAATACGACTTTCAGTGACGGATTTGGCCCAATTTCTGAGTGTCTTCAAAAAAGATTTTAGGGCCAACTTTGTATTAAAGTTATACAAAAAATTGCTCCTAAAAAATTGCTCTTATCAAAATTGAGTGTCTTCATGAAGACACTGAAGACACTCCAAATCCGCCACTGACTCTAGATATATATTACACCATAATAAAGTAGCCCATGGCATTGTATATCACTGAGGCTACATCCTAAGATCATATAAATATACAAATGAACGAACAAAGATAAAAGAAAAGATCAAAAGCTTTTTCTGTACAATTCTTAACGGATAGTGGGCTTGACCACCTTCCCCTTCCCCAATGGCCGTTAATTTTGTAGACATCTTTTACCGATGGCCCCTTACCGACCTCATCATCGATGTTGACAATTTGTTTGAAGACATAAGATTGAAATATCTGTTTTAATTACATCACATGTCTATATCATGGAGAATTGAGCGTAGGCGGAAATAGGGGGGGGGGTGGAAGTAGGGGATATTATTCCCATCTCATTTTTTTTCTTCAATTGAAAGAACTTTTATCTCCAGACGAGTTTGGCTTCTTGAAGATGACGTTGCTTCAATTACAAACATATAAAAACTGACTCATGGTGTGAATTCTAAAACCAACTTGAGAGCTGACACTCTACTATTGTTCGGCGACAAAGCCGATTTTCACCGTGGTCTCATATAACCGCCACACCAAAATCAAATTATCACCTCACGCAACACGAGGTGATTACCATCACAATTCGTCTCATGTCTCGATGTCTGATGATGTCTCGATGTCTGATGATGACGTTATAACTGGCTGAAATACAGGAAATGTTTATCAGGTACGTTAAGGTATGTCGCGAAGGGCTGGGAAGTAGGGTGTGTAAGCAGAAAGATAGATATTTTGGCCAACAGCGCAATCCCCCGGGGTGGGGGCGAAATAGTTACCATTTTGGAAAATATACGGAAAAAATAAAGCGATTTATATTGTTTAGCACCTAAAACAAGAAGAGATCAGAAAAATATGAAATTAGCGTGGGAAAGAAATGAGAAGTTTTAGCCAAAATATTAACCGGTGGAAAATAGCTTAGATCATTCGAGAAACAAATATTTGAAATGGATTCTTGACTATCTTGACTATCTTAATTTTGTCTTTCGGAAAATATCCCTGTATATCAAGTACTCTCGACTATCAAGTAATGATCTTAATAGGAACGATAATGCATTTGCGTATCATAGGCGGATAAGGATTTCAAATGTATACATCTTGCCTGCTGAAACCGCGTAGAAGTCTAGGAACTATTGCAATATTAAAAATTGATTGGATAGTATCATCACGATTGCGCTCATTTACAGGAATACTAATAATATCAAATTATTTCATAATCTTTCTTTTCAATATAATGGTTAATGGTTAATGGTTTGCACTTATGACGTAACAGCCATGTACAAGCTCTTTACGTGCTTATCGAGATAATGACTTAAGTCCCACCTAGTGTTTCGTCAGCTACCAATTGACTACCTAATTTTCCTCAAATGGCATGGGTCGACCCGTCGGCATTGCCTAACGATAGTTATTGTGCCCTCGCTAAGAGCTCGAGTCGAGTGCATTTTATTGCATCGTTTGTAATGACACTCGCCTGTACCATCCGCGTCCTCAATCCAGTACAGAGTCTGTGAAAGTAAAAAAGGTTCCTTGATCCTACTTTTTGAATAATTCAAAAAGTTCCTCAAAAATGGAGGCCTTATATTGATTGACCGTTTAGTTTGACAACAGAAATTGATATTTGTGTCCAGAAGGTTCCTCAAAACTTGGAAATATCGGTAATGAGCCGAGGTTCCTCGTGATCCCGGATGACAGGATCACACTTTTCTCAAACTCTGATCCAGTAGGTATCTCACGACGACGATGCTTAACTTACATGAATGGAGGTGTGATGAATGATGAAATACCACTACGCGTTGGTCTGACATGCTGTCCGAAATTGCTTTTACGACGTTTAATCGATTCTATCCGTCATTTTGTTACTATAACAATCACTAGTGGCCAGTCTCCTGCGCGGTATTAGGAGGCAAATGGTAAGCAAAATTGGAATCCGTGCATATTTTCAACGATAACCTTGCAAGTTTCACTTCACAACACACAGACTTGCTGAAACGTCTGTATTAGAAAAGCTAACGCAAATACCATCACGAACACGATATGACTCGTTATGTAAGAGAGAGCTGTAAGCTTTATGTTAAATGAACTTGATCTAATAACAACTTACAAAGAGATTGGGTCTTATGTAACGAACACCAGACATGACAATGGGGAAAGGAATGTGCAATGTATTGATGCTGTGGGTCACAGAATTCTAGTAGTCCGTTTGTGGGTTGATATGGTTTTGTAGATATGAGTGTGGGGAATAGGGTGTTAAAAACGGTCAAATTTTCTATGAGCGAGCAGAGGAAATCGTAAAAAGTTTCTTGGTAGAATTCCCTTCGCGATCATAATAATAAATGAGAATTTTAATTTTAGGAAAAGTGCCCCTTATTCGAATGTATCCAAATCTTTCAATGGACGTTGACTTATTTGACGTGACGTGATCGTAACGTCATTTTTTTAGCGATGACGTAGACAATATCCGACATAAGGCAAAATATCCGACTAAAAGGGTTTGACTGTAAAATATCATGACGACGTCGAATTTTCGTGAAACTCCACCAAATTTCATTTTAACATTATCTTTCATGTGTTCGAGTGCTAGGTCATTTTCATACTTCAAACTTATTTTTTGGATATAAGCATTTTTAATGCTTTTATATGTGGATACATAGCAATTTTCAACCTCCCTTCACACTTTTGTATCACTGGTACAGGAACCATTAGTCTTAGGAACCCTATATTTGTCCAGAATGTGTCTTATAGATAAAAATTAAAAGTCAGAAAAAACCGTCCATTCAGTCCAACAACTATTTTAGTAACAGGACAAAAAAATGCCCTCTACCCCCTACACCCCCCCCCAAAAAAAAAAAAATAAATAAATAAATAAAAAAGTAAAAATAAATTAAAAACTGTCAATATTCTTGAAACTGGATGTTCGAATTCGACTTTTGATTACTTGAACTTTAACCTTTAAACGCATCATAAAGATTCATTAGGCGGTAAAATAGTGAAGAAAGGAAAAATTGTTTTTGCTCTAGAAAATCTACCGCTAAGCACTCGCGAACTCTCATTCAATGACGTCACAAAAAAGATTCTACTTCTCATTTTATTGAAGGGAAAAGTTCCATAGCACGTATACATGGTGTCGAGCAGAAAGGTGCTCGTAAACAAATCATAGATATTAATAGACAAGGGTGTATATTTTTGCCAAAACTCCGAATTTTTTCCCCATACCATTTTCCAATTTCTTCCCTGTTTTAGGGTCTGAAACAATAGAAAACAATAGAAATAACTTATTTCTTCCCTGTTTCTATGATTTTGTTGAATTATTTCCCCTCCCCCCGGGCAGTTTTGGACAAAATATTTTCCTGTGGTAATAGATCTTAATCGGATAATTTTTGGTCGTTACCGCTCAAAGCATTATTAAGTAGTTTTGGTGACAATTAACATTCTCACTATCCGATATCAGCTTTCACTTCGTTTCCATGCAAAATATAATTTGTTGATCTATTTACAGCAAAGAAGAATTAAAAGATTTTTCGGTGTTTCTGTCAAATACATTTCCGTTAAAAATGGAAGATATTATTTGAGAAATCTGGTCGTCTGATTCTAAGAAACTGGAGTAACGGACGTTGTGGAATTTCATCCGGTCACAAATTGACTACTCAGCCCATTTGACATAATTACCACAGCGTCTCATCTGGTGTGTCTTCACGAAGACGCTCACTTTTGATAAGAGCAATTTTTTTTTGGACTGTTTTTTAACATTTAAGACTAAAGTTGGCCCTACAAATTGTTAAAATTGATTATAGATGAAGGCAAGATGTTCCATACGTTTCCAGTGCTTCAATTTTTAAAATTTCAAACAACTCGGGGGTAAATATCAGTTTTAAAGACACTCAGAAAGAAATTGTGAAATTGGGCCAGATCCGCAACTGTACCATGCTCGATGGAAGTTTTTACTGTTTTATGAAATATAAACGAAGAAAATGACGAAGAAAGTTTAAAGAAAACAACTCTCTCTTCTCACGAAAAAGAAGTTGAAGAAACGAAAATAAAGAGCACACAAGAAAGAAGAAAATCATCATGAAATATTCACGAAGCGGTTAAAAACTGTGAGGAGATTTTTCGACATTTTGCTCATAAATCCTAAAATATGATGTTGATGTTGTCACCTTCTCAGTTAAACACATCGTCCCAACTAGCCCGAATCACTTTCATGACTACGTTTTCCCAGGGACTTTATCCTTTTGATGACAGTTTTAAATCGACTCAGTTCCACGGTTCCACGACGTTTCTATCATAATTAACAGCTACAAAAAGATACTTAAATGTTTATATTTTGTTTCCATAGCAACTTAAAAATGGCGGCGATTTTTATCAATTCCGTTGTCATCGTGATAACAAGGTGTTGCAATTATCTTGGAAATTTGATCATTCACAGATGTTGTTGATAATTACAATGATCATTTAGTAAATAGGTTTTGATAATTATTTTCTGATTATTTATTAGCTTTTAGCTGGTGGTGAAACCGCATGTGGGTAATTTTCAAAAACCAACGCACGCGCCAGGAAAAAACATCCGTGATTTGAAAAGAAGAGGTTGAATATGCGATTAAATGCTCATTAATTTAAATTGCTTGTTAAGATTCATTACATTATCGTAACCCATAACATGGTTTGTTACTACAAACCTGCTATCTTTTTTCCCGGTCACGATTTTCTGAATAATAACAATCCCATTTCAGTGCCTTTTTTAAGAATTGTTTACTGGGGGAGGGGGAGGGGGAAGAGTTTCTTTTCAACATAATGGTCTAAGAAAGTCCGAGCACGTTTGAAGGGTCTTTA
>JAUKPT010005084.1:0-10670 GCA_032273505.1 Nanomia bijuga
CTAAATTACCGCCCCCCCTCGAAAGAGCGCCCCCCCCTTTTTTTGCTCAGGAGATCGAAATAACTTTTATTAGTATAATACATGATTATTCTTTTTACTTTTTTGGTTCTTTTACCCCTGTCATGGTTTTTTATGGCCTCGACCAGCGTGTTGTACCCTTTGGTGTCTAATAAGGGAGGGGGAGGTCATATTAAACAGCCCATTAGCAAAAATCAGGTGTCCTCCTCGAAAAAGCACCCCCCAGAAAAGTCCGACTTTTTAATTAGTGCCCCGGGCGCTTTTTCGATGAAATACGGTATCTTTCCTTTCCTCTTTGTCGGCAAGATGTATGTTCGTGTATAGAGTAGGCTATGTCATCTCTTATTTTAAATTCTTTTATATTGAAATTTCTTATTTCAGTAAATATATATTAAAAAGGTTTAATGGATTTGCTAAAGGAATGTTGCATGCTATTAGAAAGTTCTTCTTCCGCATCCTCATTATGTTTATTTTTACCATACATCATCTTATTTCAATCAGCCCTTTTATTAACTTAGTAATAGGGTAAATTAAGAATTGAATTGCAGGGTCTGTTTGTCGGGCAATTAATAACCCTTGAGAGCGTATTAATCACGAGAAATGTACATTTATTGTACAAAATATTTCTCCAAAAAGATAAATCCGTCCCCACGTATTCTGGACGTGCTTGTAAATACACTGATCAGCATGGTTGGATGGCAGCTGGTCCCAAAACGTCCAACTCGATGTTTTATCGGAAAGATGTATGGCCGTGTATAGAGTAGGCTATGGCCATCCATGTCCCTATCTAGTACTACATTGCTAAAATTATTTGAATGGAAATGTACTGAAAAATGACTTACCATTTAAGCGTTCAAAGATCAGCAACCAGAAATATATTTATAATCTAAACCAAAAACCTACCTGAACATCAAGTTTTAAAAATTGACAAATTGATGAATTATAACGGAAATATGACAAAATGGAAAAAAAAAATCTGAAAAAAGAGACTTAAATATTTCTATAAAAACATCAAACTTCATAAACCTCCTCACCTCCTTGATCGGATCTATATCTCAAATCCTGACACTTAATGTGTACGTTGATAAGAAAACACACTTTAGTTGAAGAAGATTAACGCTTCGCAATACAAGACTAAATTAATCCATTTCCATGTAAGCTTATTAAAGTAATGAAACAGTGAAAAGAAATTTATTCTCATTTTATTAAATCTATTCCATATCCTTTCAGACAATTTAGTGTTTTAATGTTCCGTTCAGTAATTCTTGTTTTTGCTATATACATGATGTTAACTATGGAAAAGATGCGAGAAAAAACAAATTACTATTTTTTGCAAGAAATAACCTAGACAATTCATGGAAAAAGCACTCTTTTACAAAAAGAAAAAATTCTAGTTGCTTAGAAATATTCTATGCAATGACATAATCATAAAACCATCTGCGAATTTATACTCCTTGTATCGTATGCATTTCTTTTTGAACATTGGTAATCTATGTAGTTGATATTTGTGAACAGGGACTTGATCCATCTTAAGAAACCCTTAATCTCTTTGAGAGCTCGAATGACGCTGTTTTTGTTATCGGAATAGGTGAAACTGTAAATGTAGATTATTTTATTAAAGATATCTTATTACATCAGAAACCCGATGAAATTAGTCGAAAGGCGAAGTTTAGTAAGTAAAATTTGGGAAATAGGGAGGAAATAAGTGATTTCTATTGTTTCAGACAATAAAACGGGGGAGTAATATGAAAAATTGGAACAAAACTAACGACATCTTATATTAATAAACTCTAAGAAACAGGGCTTGCGGATCGGCACCATGTGAAAAATACTAGACATTTTCATAAAAAAAAAAGAAACTTCTTCTAATTGCTATATGTACCGTATACAAACTGCTTGCCATTTTCTTGTCCCCACTAAGCCCTAAAAATCAATCTAAACTTTATTCTAAGCGAGCTGCTGCACTCTAAACCTCAATCTCCCAAAATGTTTTTATTATCCAATCGGATAAGGAAGAGAGGTCACCTTAAATCATGCAAATAAGGACATTTGAATGAAGTTTTAGGATCATTCAAATTAGAATAGCTTTCCGTTTTCGGGGGAAGGGAAGGATGTTATTGTATAGTATCGTTATAAAGGAACTATTATGACAATGCATCATAATAAAATACACTTTTCACTTTTCTTATCAATTTCTGGTAACGAATTCGTAATGTCTATTAAAAAGAAAAAAAGCCACGAAAACTTGTTCATTTTAACCAAAAAATTGAATAAAAGTTTGGGTAAAACAGAAAGACCCCTCTTCATCAATATAAGAATATTCTTTTCTTTCCTTTTTTTTGAACGATGCTCTCAAATCTATATCGTTTTAAGTGGTAGGTTTCATATTTCCATTTATCTTCTTGTTCTTTTGTAGTTGTAAAATTTCAGTCCTCAGTCCTCAGTCCTGTTATCTCTCCTGTAAATCTAAATAGGGTGAGATAAACTGAATGTATTTTTAAAGGGCTAACTTTTTCGTATCTTAAGATTTTCTAAAACAAATCTTTTGATACCTTTTCCCTTCTTTTTTACCCCAATCACCCCATATTTCTTTTTTACCCCACTTTACGATATAGTTAAAATTTACATAGAATATTCGAAAAGCCACGAAAATTGCAATAGGTATCTTTAATTAAATACCTTACCCTACACACCATTTTTCAAAGCAAAAAACGTAAGCAAGCATTTCATGAAATTTAGGTTAAAATGATATCAATGTCTTTCGTTGCACTAACTTACTTTTTCAAAACGAGACTTACTAATAAACTTCATTTCGCACAAATAAAAGACTCTGATTGCACTTTCATAGCCCAGGTCATCTCACATCTCCGGTTTTTGCGCAACACCGGGTTTCGATACTCTTGTGGATGCAGACGCACAGGAATATTGCAGTTTGTACGAAGTGATAAGTATCCCACATTGGATGAGTCAATAATTCCATTTTTGAAGGCAAAGGGCATGATCAGTAGCCATTAATGACAGGTATAAGATAAAAAGGAAGGGGTATAATGACAGAGGACATGACGATTGTAGCTGTTAATATGATAGATTATTATTCCACAGCAAAGTCATCTCATTATGATTATGAATCTGAATGCAGCCAGGTCATCTCACATCTCCAGTTTTTACAATGCTCGAAAAATCATTTTCAAAGTCATTGGTGGATGTTGCTTCAATTGATTCTATAAAAAGTTTATTCTAATTGTCTAGTCTCTTCTATGAAAATATAATTTGTTCCTGTCGGTTATTGCAAATAAAAAATAAAAAATAAATGATTTGAGAAACCATCTTAACTATTTCTTACCTTCAAGACCAGTCTTTTGAATTTCTTCTCGGTATTCTTTTTTAGTATTGCGAAAAAAGATTTCAGAAAAGGTTCTTTTGAAGAAACAAGTTCCTGCCTTCTGCTTCTCGATTATGTCAAAAAAGAAAGATCTTGAAGTGAATTCTTTCTTTAAGTAATTTCAACCACCAGTTTTAGTGAAAAAATAATAAGTCACCCACGTGATGATGGACAATTTTTATGATTTAAATTATGATTTATGATTTAGATTCCAACATATACAACTAATCTCTGAGAGCTTTTGTGTAATGAAAAGTCCACTGTTGTATTGGTACACAATAATTTATGGACTTTTATTTGAAACCTTCAACCATAAAATTTAAATTGTTCAATTCATGATTATTATTAAAATATAACCAACATGGTGGATTTAGCTGCGATACTAAAACTCATTTTACGATAAATATCATTTTAAAACCCCAGAAATATGAATAACAAAAACAGTCAATGAACTATTTCCATGCAAAACACTTCTCGAATTTACACACATATCTGAAATTGGGTCAAACACAAAACATCGATTTTCAGTTAATTTGACATTCGCGAGTTTGCTGATGAAACGATAAGAGTTCCTGATGAATTCATAACAAATGATTAATGTATGCACTTATCAAGAAATACAAATATTCTATCAAACCATCTGCGTTGAACCAATACCATACTCACAGTTTTTATGTGCCATTATTTACTCTAAGAGGAGTTATCAGAAGCCATCTTGCTATAGTGGCCATGTATTTTCCATAGTCCCTTTTATTTACACTTGTTTTCTTAATATAAACTTTTTACGTGTTTGTTGTGGTCAATTTTTCACATATTTTATTTGGTAAAGAGAAGTCGCATTTGCCATTGTGACCCAGCTGGTTTAAAGACTGACTGCTACTGCTTGTTTTATTTTGTACCATTTTGTATAAATGCGTTTCTTTTTATATCTCTTATGAAATCTGCCGAATGATTTGGATAATATTAGAAATTAGCGTCAATACAAACCAGGCACTAAGTTATCACAAAAGCGTAGAATAGTTCCGTCTTGTAAATCACTTATTCGGAGGTTACCACATAAAAGGGTTGTTTGTTTTTTTGATACAAAACAAGGGTTGAGAAAATATTTTGACATCTTCTCATATTATGAAGAGAATGTCGACCTCTTGTTCAAGACGAGAAATATTTCACTTCCTCATTCCTCGAAACAGAACTCTGTCCACCAGTAATGTCGGTGATCATTGAAATTTTGATTAAGTTCTAGTACTTTTAATTCAAAATACAACAAAGTGAAGCATTAATTATACTCAGATTTGCACAAGGATTAAATGGCATACAAACATGGTGGTAATTCTTTCTGAGAGAAAGGTCCCGCATATATGCGACTTCTCCCTGATATTTTTATTATACTTTTTGAAAAATTTGAATTAAAGGACTCTTAATTGTCCGGCAATGGACTTAAATCTCTTGAATGTCTTAAAACAGCAAGAAAGCAAAAACTTACCATTGAGCAGATTGCAGAGATACCTGCATTTCCTTTCTTTTCTTATCGACCATAGTTTGTTCAGTTGTGGATCTTACCTTTTTTTCGCATGCAAAAATCCTTTTTATCGTTATAGTGTCTTAAAAGTAAGATAAGTATTGTGATAATCAACCTCAAGTTTATTTAAGAAATCTATTATGGTTTTGAGAGCTTCATTTTTTTTTTAAAAGAAAGGCTTTGATTTTAAACCTGACATGAAAATAATAATATAGGAATAAAACGTTGTACCTTTTTCTTATTTCATTCAAGAAGACTGAGAGTTTTTGAAGATCAAAAATAATACGCACCAAATTCCTTTTTAATCACATGAATTTGTTCTTTTTATTTCCTATATACGCAGAACTGAAAAAGTAACTATTTACATTAATTGTTTTTTTCGTACTGCACTTTTTTCGTTTTTCAGCCTGTTTTTGTTTGATATAAGAATATGTGGGCTGTGCTTGTGGAATTTAAAACTAAAACTCTAAATTTATGCTCTCAGTATAGAAGAAATACAATACTTTTGTTTAACATTTTTTTTTCATTTATGATGAAATTTAGTAAAAGAACGTGGAGGCGGGATGATAATATGGCAAACTGTAATCAGACAAACTGTTCTCACAGAAATTATCAAAGTAATACAAAGTTTCTTTCAAAAGCATAAGTTTATAAGCATATTCTGGCTTATTAGTATAGATATCTCAATTCTCCTCGGTTTAATTTTTTGAAGATAAATTTAACACAAAAGAAGATAAGCGAAATTATCTTTTTATGAATATGCATATTGATTAAGAAAATATCAGAGCCATCTCTCCAAAGTCTTAACCCTATTTTCTATGTCCCTTTTTCGGGGCTTATTTTGTATTGAAGGGATCTTTGGATCCCCTTATTGAAAATAACCTTAATGGTAAGTTAGAAAGATAAAACTTGGTCTGATTTTATAGAAAACCTTCGATTGCCATCAAATTTTTTGATGTAACGTCATCACGACGTCACTGTCTGGCGATGCCGTCATAAAAATACGTCATTTTCCGACTTTTGGAAAAAACGATAAAATTAGTTCTAGAAATTTAGGATGATTTTACTCATCCCCCAATTTTGCAACTCTGAGCTGGAACCACTTACCCTGTAAACACCAAATTTATCCGGATTTATCTTTTAAATATATATTAAAAGGCACCAAAGGAAAAGCAAAGGGTTTGGGAGATATTTATGAATTAATAGAGGCCTCCCCTCAAAAGATCTCCCCATACAAAACAGAGTTAAGCTGAGCGACACAAAAACGTACACCTCAGTCCTTGGAAAAGGATATATCAGCAAACCATATCAAATATACTATTCTATTCATTGAAACGAACATACTCTTGTTGATTTTCTAACCGATACAATTTGTCAACGACAACTAAACAGTGTTAACTTACCTTTGATTTCTAGGGATTATCTCATATTTTCCCTGTAGGAAAAATGAAAATTGCTCTTTGTTAAAAAGTTGGTTCTTGTTTGAAAATTTGATCATATATCACATATATCATATAATCATCCTTTGTTTACATCATTTACGATCTAAGTCTAAGATATTACGATTATATGAAGGCTAAAGTGTGTAAAAATCAAAGGTTACTTGCCAACTGGTAAAAAGAATAGAAATACATATCAATTCGATCAATGTAACTAATCATACCTTGTTTTAAAAGAATTATAACTTAACTTGAATAGATTCAAAGGGCTCACAGATTTATTTATTTATTTTCATCATTATAATAGAATTACTAGCTAGATGTGTGTTGTAGAAAGTTTATTTCATATAATAGGTGTTTTTTTTGTCCATCCATCAATTCCCCCATAAATTAACTCACTTTTCATACTGCTACATTTATGAGAATCACTCAAACTATAGATACTCACCAAAAACTTCATCAACATTTGCACATTTGCTCTACATATTGGACCATCATGTTGGTACGATTTGCATTAGGCACCAACATGCTGCCGAAAGTACAATTCTCAATGTACAATGTGCAATGGGTGTATTTATAGAATAATGCATAAATGAAGGTTATCAAATCGGGGCAAATGCTGACTCTAGCATATTACTCCGATTTACAGTGCAAAAACGAAAATGATCTAAAGTGGACAGCTCTATAAGACAGGCAATTGATTCGGAAAAGATTGATGAAGACTGAAATCTTATAAAGCGGACACTCAATGAGGTAGAAAGAATCTTTGTACCAAATGAAATTTCTCACCAGAAAACCTCCCAATTAAGCTTCATTGCAAAAATATGAAAAGAAAAAGTTAAAGAGACATTTTTAAAAAAATTTCAAAAC
The DNA here is from genome assembly GCA_032273505.1 of Nanomia bijuga. Taxonomy (NCBI): domain Eukaryota; kingdom Metazoa; phylum Cnidaria; class Hydrozoa; order Siphonophorae; family Agalmatidae; genus Nanomia; species Nanomia bijuga. The sequence goes on from JAUKPT010005084.1 coordinate 7,229, forward strand.
TTTCTTATTTAAATTGCCATTGAAGTTTAGCTGTTAGTTTCCATTCCACACTGTGTGCTTGTCATTTGAATTGTCAAAAGCGCATTAAAAAACTTGAGAAAAAAAAGGCCAAAAATGGTAAAATGATCAATACTCCTGTGAAATATTCACGAGTTTTCCTTAAGAAAAAGTATTTCTAAACATTTGCTTGGTTTGTGTAATGAAGCTTTTTTTTTGTTATATCTATTTCGGTATACATTCTGCCAGGATCTAAATTTCTAACCAAATCTCTTTAACGCAGACATCTCTTTTAGTCGGACATACATTTTTCCACCGATGGTGTCCGCTTTAGAGAGATTCCACTGTACCACTAAAAGATATTTGTTCATCTGATGAACCAAGCATTCTCCTACTCAAATATTGAACCCAAGTTTATATGTATTTCCCATGATCCAAAACCATAATATTCATATTTTATTGAGACATTGAAAATGAGATATTTTGCTAAATTGAATCAGCGTTTTACTGACGCGTTTTTGTTACAAGCAATCAGAGGAAAAAGAAAAATAATTAGTTAAAATTACTGGGAAAAATTTAATCATGGTCACTTAGCTGAACTTCGAGAACACCACGTGTATTTTAGCAAACGGAGAAAAAAAGCGAAAATATATTTTTTAAATTTGCGACATTGTTGTGATCAAAAAAGATTATGCACGTCCACGATTTCCATGGCGACTGGGCCGAGTAGAGTCATTTATTACAGGTGGAGATGGCACGAATTTCAACTTAACCACAGATGACAAAAAGACGGAATACAAGGGCTGGAAAACAACGGCTTCTACTACAGATGTGTAAATGTATGGAACGAGAGTCAAAAAGAATTTCATAAAGCAACATCTCTTAACCACTTTAAAAACAAACTCGACGTACATTGGATCGATAATCCAGTCAAGTACGAATTCAACGAATGTCCAGTTCAGTTACATTTTCTTTTAGGTTGGATTATTTATTTTGGAGAAAAATTATAATTTTGTTACATTCCAACACCGTAAATTTCAAACTCGGTGAAAGAAGAAGATGGATGGGGATTTCATCAGAGAAGAATCCCCGCCCGAGTTGGCAATATATGATAATTCATAGCATCATATGACGTACCTATTCTTATTAAGTTCTTGAAAATAATTTCCCTGTCAAATTTCCCACGGAATATAAACATACTTACCCAAATGTTTCAGTCACTCTCAGTTGAAAATGAGAAAGAAAAGAAATCAAATACAAATAAACATTATCATAAAGGTAAGGTAATGTAAGGTATGCACTTATGATGGAACAGTCTTGCAAAGCCGTTATCGGGCTGATCGAGGCCATGACTCAAGTCCCATTTGGTGTTTCGTCAGGTACCATCTGACCACCCAATTCCCAAATGGCATGGGTCGACCCGTCTACCATCCGCGTCCCCCATCCAGTAAGTATCTCTCGACGGGGATGCTTAACTTACTTGAATGGAATTGTGTTGAAACGTGACAGACCACTTCGCGTTTAACGATTATTTTTTTCAAATAATTATGCTTTGGCACGGACTACTAGAATCTAGTTCTAAATTACGTTCAAATACTCTCGAGGGATAAATCACTGTTGAAAACTCTCGTACACCTTGACTCAAATTCCTATTGGTTTTTGAGAAATCTCATGAAAATGCTATCGTTTAATCTTATTTGGAGTGAGGGGGAGGGGCGTATTCCGCCCCCCATAGTGGTAAGGTAATGTAAGGTATGTACTTATGATGGAATAGTCTTGCAAAGCCGTTATCGGGCAAATCGAGGCCATGACTCAAGTCCCATTTGGTGTTTCGTCAGGTACCATCTGACTATCCAATTTCTTTCACATTGCATGGTTCGACCCGTTGGTATTACCTAACGATAGTTAATGTGCCCTCGCCAGGAGTACGAGTCGAGTGCATTTTAATGCATCGTTTGTAATAACACTCGCCTATACTATCTGCGTCCCCCATCCAGTAAGTATTTCACGACGACGATGCTTAACTTACATGAATAAAAAAATAGTAGAACATACAGAATAATCCAGGAAAGCTTTCCCTACTTACTTCTTTGATCTTTGAAAGAAAAAACACAAACCTTCTTAGATAATGCCTTCGTGACTCTCTTCACTCCCTCGTATTCCGTTTTAGCCGTTTTTCATTCAGATGATAGTGGGAATTGGAGAGATAGTAATATGAAAAACAAATGTCACTGATTATTCTGCCAAATACTAGTTATGCGAATATTAGTGTTTCATGAGTCAATATTGAAGTTGTACCAGGTGATGGAGAAGTTTAATTTGAGATCTTTTAACTGATTACTTTTATCATAATTATTTTGAGGAAGAAGAACTGTTGGTAGCAGAAAGACACGAGAACAAAACATCTCTTGACCAACTAACCAAAAGTACATGTGAGAAATAGGTTCGGATGGTTTTATAATCACTGTATAAAGTAAGAATTCTGGTCAATATCTGTTTGTGGTGAAATATAAAAGAGGTAGAAATTATGAATGGGAAAATATTATTTCATTCAAATTAGGAATTATCATAGAACTCCTTGGGATGAAATGATGATATTAAAGTTAAAGTTAAGCTATAATTGCAATCCAACCTGATGAGTATTTTTTGAGACATTCTCTTTGTTTTATCATGAACAAATGCGGTATATTTTTTGCAGTCTTTGGACTAAAGTAAACAGAGAAAACAATACCATGACATAAGGTTTTACAAACGTGCTAAAGAAATTTCAAAAAACACTTGCACTAAATAAGTTACAAAAAGGTTACTGATTGTTTTTCCAAATTGGGTAGTCAGTTGGTTCCTGACAAAACACTAGCATGGGTCTTAAGTAATGGTTTCATGGTTTTAAAAGAAATCAGATGGTTGATTTTCAGATGAAAATAGTCTTTAGGTTGATGGGCCTGCGACAGTACATGGCTATGTAGTTGACTGGTATAATAAGTAGCTTTCTTTGATAGTAATAAATCATTGCTCATATCTACGATTAACTGTATCAAATCTTCATATCGCTTTACTATCTAAGCTTATCCATTTACTTTTTTAACTTTCATTGATTTAAAGTTTATACAAAATCATCCTGATTTGAGTCTGTTTTATAAATGTATACTGTAAATTATTTTATTTTGTCTTTTTTTATGGTCAGATGTTTCTAAATCCACTTAATTTTTAAATTGTTTTTGCCATAGAAAAGTAAATACTTCAAACACAAATTTATGATGTATCAAATTATTTTACTAATTTTTATCCATTCCAAACAATATATGTAATTTGGGATTTGTAGTCAACCACAAACGAATGATATCATTAAGCAAAAAGAAACATGACAGCCCATGGCCAGCTTAAGATAAGGCCCAATATGTCACCGACAAATTTCTAGAATATGGGGTTGGAGGAAAGCCCTAAT
>JAUKPT010005085.1:0-10668 GCA_032273505.1 Nanomia bijuga
TTTACCCGAATTTTTATATTCCCTATAATATTCAGAAGAAAATCTTTCTAGTTATGCTAGATAAGAGACACGAAAATCTTCGCTGACACGAAGAAAAAGGTTTTTTGCCACTCTGCTGATCATTTAATACTAAAGAACTATGGCCTTAAAATATGGCGAACTATATAACCGGTCAGTTCAACGTGCAGGCATATTCAGGTTTAATTCCTTCCATTATCTGTTTGATCTATATTTTTCAGGACTTATTAGTATAAGCATAACATTAATTAAAACCATTTTTTGAAAAAATCGATAAAATATTCGTGAAATTTAAGGTACTTTCGTTTTCACACAAGATAAGGTAAAACTCGCAAAATAATAACAATTACGAATAACGAATTCATCGCTTCAAGAATACATCTTTAGCTGTAAACATAAACCCATTTCTTCTAAATTGGTTTATGGCTATAACTTTACTCACTTATTTAAAAATTGAACCATGCAATCAGCAGTTAAACCAAAAAGTAGTTGAAAAATTGAGGTTATGCGTCAAAACCGGCCTCCAGTTTATAGGCTTAGCACAAACTGTAAAATATACAAAAACTAATGAGACTATGCACAGTTTTCTTCGTTTCACTCACTTAGTTCCTTGTAATTATTGTAGGATGGAATACTCTCGTCGATGTCCGCATGACAGTTTTGTTACGATTTAAATTAATTTATGTTTATTCTTATTTACCCAGCACTCATCCCAAGTAGAGGCAATTTACTAAGCACTACTATTTGAGCTGGGATCACAGGACGACACACATAAAACATTTAACACTGAACAGAATCCTACGTGGGACTTTCAAGCTAAAGAAGCCGGGATAAGATCCAGCTACATAGTCTAAATGGCTAATCCTACTTAATTTTGATCATGTATCTATGCGCACACAATAAACGAATTAACCGTTAACAAATCATTTGTTTCTCATATTTTTAATCATACTTTTTTCTTACAGACCTTTACCTTTACTCTCCTCTATATGTCCTTTTTCAGCAAATAAATGCAAACCATGATCTAGTAAATAAATTTCTAGGTCTTTGTGTAAATCATGGACATTATGGCAATTTTTGCTAATCCATTTTGGCCCGGTCGGTTAATAATGTCATATTTGTGCTTTGACCAACGGATTTTCATCGTATATCCGGTATTTCCAACATATATTTCATGATATTTCTTACAGTTAACAGTTAACGGCATATATGAAAGCTTCTGTTTTACGATTGGCTTCTGGTTTGATCTTAATTTTTGCACCATTATTCTTATTGACGATTACGTTACATCCTTTGCATGCATTAGCATTTTCATATCATTACGGAAAAAGGAGCGGCAAAACTTTCTTCACGTGAAATTTTCAAACAATAAAGTAGGATGTGGTGTAGGGAGTCGGTAATGGCCAAAAATAAAGAAGTCTGTTATGTTTAGAAGGTTTTTATAAAAAACAGAATTTATATATTTTGTATATGTTTTATATATTTTACAAAATATTGCAAATAGAATTTGTGTATCAGAACAAATCTACTATTCTTGATAAAAAAAAGTTTTGTGTTTCTTTCCAGGATTTGGGTTTACATCCATAACGTAAAATATCTTTTAATTTTTTGATTATTTTTATGAAACTTTTGTTTTGTTTGTTAGGGATAGGACTTTTTCTTGTCACTAGTCACAGGCATATCTTTATAAAATTATTCATTTAACTGGCGAATTTTCTCTTCCGACAGAAGTCTGAATACTTGAATTTATTGCTTTAAGATACAAAAAATGGCTTTATGTTTTCTTTAATGTCGCGCAAGGGGTTGTGCAACATTTATCAGGAAATTCGGGGTAATTTAATGTCGCGCATAGATGGAAAGTGAAAAGAATATTACAAAAACAAAATAGAAAAAAACAATCAAAATAAAAAAATTCGGAAATTAGAAGATGCGCCACGATTTTATTCCCGCGATTTTTTCAGACCGCGACAATTCTGACATTAAAGGAGTCAACCATGCAGTTACGTATTATAAAAAAATCATTTATCAGTCATTTATCAGCAAAAACTGGTACGATTCATTTATTTTTCACCCAATCGCTGGTTCTCTTAATTCCAACCTTACTGTAAACTGTTTTGGGAGGAGTATCATGGAGGGAACTCCTTCGAAATCTGGAAACGGCTCGTCTGTGTTGGGATGAATCTTAAAATCTCTCATTAACCGCGAGAAAATCAAAAACAACTCCACCTTGGCGAGTGACTCGCCCAGACACACTCGTCGTCCCGCTGAAAAGGGTAGAAAACTTTTATGTGCCCCGGGAACGTATTTTCCTTCCTCGTCCAACCAGCGTCGAGGATTGAACTCCCATGGGTTCTCCCAGTGAGTCTCGGTATGGTGCATGTTCCACAGGTTGAACATGATGTGTGTTCCCTTGGGAATGTGTTTGTCTCGCTGTATCGTCACATCTTGTGTAGTTTTGTGCGGAACACCCATCGGGGTCATCGAGGCAAGGCGTAACGTTTCTTGGATGGTCGAGTGAAGGAGAGGTAGTTGCGCGCGGTCTGCGAGGGTTGGGTACCGTTCTATTCCAACGGCGGAGATTATTTCGTTGTGAATGAGGTCTTGGTATTGAGGCCAGTGGAGAAGATAAAGGACGCACCATCGTAGAGTACCTATAACAAAAAATAGATCAGTAGATGAGAAAATAAAAAGACATAGTAATAAGAACTAATAGTTTATAGAGTGTGCTAAATTACGTGGGTCTTTTGCCCTCCTGGGTTTCGTGGTTACTTAAAAAATGTTCGTGGGTAGTTCGTGGATCCTTATAAAAAGTTCGTGGGTCCTTAAAAAAAGTTCATGGGTAGTTCGTTGTCCTGAAAAAGAGTTCGTGGGTAGTTCGTGGGTCCTTGAAAAAGTTCGTGAGTAGTTCGTGGGTCCTTATAAAGAGTTCGCAGGTAGTTCGTGGGTCCTGAAAAAAGTCCGTGGGTAGTTCGCGCGTCCTGGAAAAAGTTCGTGAGTTGTTCGTGGGTCCTGGAAAAATTCTTAGTTATGATACCGTAACACTATTGTCACTATAGAAATGCGCATAACTTCTTCAGTTTTTATTCGTTTAAGCTCATTTTCAAACACATTGCGGCTGTTGACGAGCACTTTAATTTGACATGATTATGTTTGAAAAAAAGAAGAATTGCGGCCAGAAAATGAAAAAGAAAAAAATCAACTTCTTTATTTGGAAAAGAAATCGTAAAATTCTAATTTCAACTTAATCGGCTATCTTAGTGGATCTCAAAAATGTATTCATTTCTATTCTAGCTTCATTTGTCACGAAGTTACGGTATGTTTTGTCACCCCTAGCCAAAATAAGCCCTAAATGTATCAAAGATCGTCAGAAGTTATACGCATTTCAAAAATCACTATCATCACAAAAGTTGGAAGCATAATGAGCTTAGTTTTAACCCTGCCTACCCATAAATATGTATCCTTTGCAACCTGAAAGTTTGGATAAGGTTATTTTTGATCATTTTTGGTTATTTTTTCTTTAACCTCGTTCACTGGGCTTTTTCTGCAGTAGAACGCAATGCAAAATTTGCAATCTGCCGGTCTCAATACGGTTAATGGGGTTGAATGAAGTTCTTATATAAAAACAACCTTCCCGTCTGAATAAAGGTAACGGGGTTGAACGAGGTTCTTCTAAACGAGGTTCTTTTTATAAAAACAACGTGTACCCTACCTGCCGTCGTGTGTGAGCCTGCTATGAACAAATCGTTCATTATCATCTCAATATGGTCATCCGTCACCTCGCTTATCCCAATATTACCCCACACTTCAGGGTCTTTCGACGCTAGGATAAGCGAGTCGCACAAGTCTCGAATGTTGTTTGGATCAAACGTATCACGATGTCGTTTCAGTTGATCATGGAGAATACCATCTCGTATCTTCAGCGCTTTCGTGATGAGAGAAGATAAAGAGAATAAAGATAAGGCCAATATAAATTGATTAGTAGTTTCGAAGGTTCCGCCCAGATGTCTATGAAAGTACTGCATCACCCCCTCTTTACTCACTCCCCCATAAAAAACAGAATTACATCCCTACATCCAGCATCCACCTTACGAGTAAGGCTCGCTAAACTACTAATCAATTTTACTTGGCCTAAGAATATACATGGGATGAGCTCATGTCTACTAAGCGGTCAGAAAACCTGAAATTGTTTACTCTTTTAAAGCAAAATCCCGAAAATATACCCGACAGTGGTTCCTAAGGACTAGGGAAGGGTGGAATCTGTAGCAACCATTGCCTGTTAATGGTCATAAAAGCTGTTTGCAGACAAAGTACCTTTTAGGTAAGAATTAAGTGTAAGGCATGGCCAGCTTAATTATACATTATAATCAAGCTGGCCATGGTGTAAGGTAACTTCTGGAAACGTCAAACGATGTTTCATGTAAATGGATCTATTGGATGTGTATTAAAATCACATTTTCGAGCGATGGGAAATATCATAAAGCAAACAAACAAAATTCCGAATAACAAAAAAGAGAGTGAAAAAGTTAAAAATAGAAACTTCAAAATCAAAAATCAATTATCCTCCTTACCTTTCAGTAACTTTTGGAGACTAGGGAGAGGTAGTATGTGTCGGATCCATGGCATGTAGATGACAGGGCTTCGTGGGTTGATTCCACTTATAGCCAGCTTGATGAAATCTAAAATCTTGATAAACCGAGGATCGTCGGGCTCGTAGCGTTCACCGAATACTGTACTGCAGATCACGTTCGCCACAGCGTTACCTAACAAAAAAAATAGATATTTGATAAGAAAAAAAAAAGAAAATATAGTAGATATAGTCATAATAGTAATATAGAATAGTAATAGTAATTTATTTCTTGTAAATGAAGTACGATTTACCTCTGTAGGAGGCCTCATCACAAAAATTAAATAAATGTTTTACAAGAAAAAGAAATGAAAATGAAAATAGAAAAATAGAATTAAGCATGAAAAAAAAGGGGATTTTACAAGTCCTAGCTGAGTTTGTTATTGATTGTAAAATCTCTCAATTCGAAGCATTGGTGTATGTGGTAAGCTGTATCTTTGATGTGTTCTTGAGATAACATTAGTTTAAATTTTTGTGGAGGAGAGAAATAAACAAAGGTTGGAGTATTTTGTGCTATTCTTAAGCACAATTATTTTCTGAGAGAGCTGTAAAGTTAGAAAGCTAGAAAGTGTACTTCGGACTTTATAGTTTGTGGACATGATGGGCACATTCTAAGGTGCTCTGGAAATTTATTATGGCGACCTACTTCTATATTTAGGCAACAATAAGATAAGGCAATGATAAAATAAGGCAATGATAAGACCTTGGTGTGCTTTTATCCTTGGAAATTCGGATAGCAAAAAGGTATCATTTGAACTTCCATTTTGCTTCCGTTCTATATCATCATTAGAAAAAAAAACGTAAAACAAAAAAATATCCATTATCTGTTTTATGTAAACCAGCCTTAACAAACAAAACTGCCGCCAATTTTTATCATCGGTGTTAAAAATGACCATCAAACTTGGTAACAGGTCCTGATCACCAGGCGATGGAAATACTGAATTTTGTGTTCGTCATGAAAAAATGATACTCTGTTTGCTATGTTCATGTAACTTCTAAAGGTATCTTTTGGGTGAAATACTTTTGGGCTTTTACTGGGATCATTGAGTGTAATGAATACTTAAAAGAGTTTGGATGAGAAAATGTTCCATGAAAATGACCAAAAGTAAAAAAAAAGCGGTTAAAATGTATGAATTTGGCCATCTACCATAAAAGGTCTTATATAAACTGAACAGTGGTAATAAGCTAGGTTATCCTAATTAATTAGAGCATCATTCTTGAACAGTGGTGCACAATATATTTTGCGGCTTCGTACCACGACCTTTGAATGCCTTCTCTGGGGTTCAAATAAGATCCGGGGAACGGGAAAATTCCTCAGCTGAAATTTTTAATTTCACCGAAATTCACCGAAATTCCCCGGGTTCATTTATAATGGGAGCGTAAATTAATGTTAAATTGATATTGTTTTTACATTAATTCCCCGGCTGTAAATTTGATTTCCCGATCCAAAAGATTCATAGTTGAACCCCCTAATTCTCAGTTAATATTAGGTATAGAAAAATTAGTATGAAGAAAGTCAGCTGTCCTTTGAAATGTTTCCTGCCCGTTTGCGGTACCTAATTTTGTACAGGCCTTTTGCGGTACCTACTTTTGTACCGGCCTTTTTTTCCAATTTAATCAATGACCTCTTTCTTCACCAGTAGCAAGTTTAGTTTCTTAACTCTTCATAACTCTTCCTGATTTTTTACGATATGTGTTACGTAATAGTTAGAGTAAAATGCCTATCTTCCAAGCGTAACCGATCGTAGACAAATCCCGGACACCTACCTACCATATCAATGTTACTTAATAATTGAACGTTCCTTATTACCACCCCTAAATGAACTTAAATGAATTTAAAATTTCTGGCAAGGTTACGTAATACTTGAACGCTCCCATACCTATCTCTACGTGCACGTTGATTGGCTGTCCGATATTCTTCTTCAACCTCGTGCACAGTGCTTCACATTCACGCGTCACCTTCTGTTCAGCCTTCCCAGAATCCTCTCCGTACATGCGCAGTGCAGAATGTCCAAGCTTACGGTTAAGTTTCCAGTGAGGTCCGTAATCCGACATCCCGATGTTCCGAAAACCTAAACAAGAAATTCTTTGTTGAAAGAATGATAATTATCTTGGACTAAAGAAAAAGAATGCTGTAATTTCTTACCAATCAAACGGCTAAACTAATCGAAGTTTGACGATATTACAATCGACAAAAAATTAAAACATTGGGCTGTAACACAACTAAAACATAAAACAAGATTAAAAGTAAAAGTCAATGCAATGAATAACATTTTACATATAATTTCCATTCATTAGAGATAAGCCTTGATAAATTAACTTAATTTAGACTATTGATTGGTTGAATTGTAGATCGTTATTGGTTTTACCAAGGGAAATTTTGTCGCTTATTTTATGGCTAATTCAACCTCTTAATTGGTTGTAAATTACATCATCAAGTTTCTGAATTCCTTTTAATTTTTGCTTTTAAGAAATCAAATTGTGACATTCTAGATTGGACCAATTAGCTTTCCGATGCTGTAATTTCTGACCAATGAAACGGCCGAAATATATCTTAGTCTGCCTTGCTTTTATTTCATCTTTTTCCTCCTTAAAAAACAACCGTATTAATATTGGCCAAAACTACGAAACTGCTTATTTCTTCTCAAGCGCAAATCAATCTTTTCCCTCGGTGTTTTTAAAAAGGTCGATCAGAACGTCCTAAAGCAGATCAGAAAAGCCCCAGCCCCAAAAGTTGCTTATTTTTCTCACCATTTTGAGGCTCACAGTTGCTTAATAGTTGCTTAAGGCAATATAGAAGAATACGGAAAGTTTTCACTAAAACCCCAAAAGTCGCACAGACACAACGCTAAATAGAGATATAATTATCAAACTTGAGATCACACCCAGCTCCAAAAGTTGCTTATGCCGCCTGTGCTACCTTGAAGACTTGTTTAACAAAACCTTTTTATGAATACGAAACTTCAGTTTACACCACTGCACTGGGCCCACTGCTACCACACTTGTCTACTTGGTGTAGGCAAATGATGCCGCTGATTATATATTAAAAAAGTTTGTCAGGGCGACCAACGACCAATGATTAGAGAAAAATTCGATAGTGGCCGGACAGCATTTGATTCTACAGATTCTTTTACTCAGTTCAATTTATACTATCAAAACTCATGTCACAAGTTTGTATCAATTTCAAATGAGTCTATTACTACAATGCTAGTTCAATGGGGCAAATTTTATCGTTTTTACAAAATACAGTTGACTCTCTCTAATTCAAATCTCAAGGGGTGGGGATTTTTGTTCGGATTATAGAAAGTAGAAAGTCTCTCTTATTCGAATTTTCAGACTTGTAGGGTGAAAATTCGAATTAGAGAGATAAATCGGGAATTTTGACTGTGCTGCCACCGACACGTTGATTAGTCGAAAATAAATCTATGTGCACTCACCTCGCGATACCAACTGGAAGATGTAATGGTCAGAAGGACGACCAGCAAACTCAACGCTCTTCACTATCAGGGCTTCGCGCGCAGCTTCGATGGTGTTGATAATCACCCAGCGTTGCATGCCCATACTGATGCTAAACACGTCCCCGTGAACCTGAAAAGAGGAGATGGTTGGAACATAGGTCTGTTGAAATATTGGCATAAGAGGCAGGGACCGGGGTGGGGGGAAGGGCTGCATCCTTTCCAGTCGGTTAAAATTTTTATGAAAATTCGGGCAATATTTACTTTTGTCGCGAAAAATTTATTTCTAAAATTTATTTCTAAAATGTCCCCGTGAACCTGGAAAAGCAGGATATTTTTATATCAACCACAAATCTCTCTTGTTACAAAGACTACCCTAGTTAGGAGTCAATATATATTATGTATCTTTTTTATCAACGGTAGGATTTTATCTAGGCAAAACTCGGGCTTCCGAGTAGCGGTGCTATTCATTTGTACAGATTATACCCATATGGATGGGTGGAAATTATGTTGAAATCATTTTGGTATTTTTTCCAAAAATGTAGCTTCTTTTTGGTCTTAACTTTGAGAAAAAGTCTGTATTTCTAAAAGTTACTAATCCGAAAAATATAATAATGTCAATTCCCTGGTATCCTGGATGTTCTTAACTATTTATTAATTACAAATGATCTTTATTTTAAAGTTTTTTGTACATTTATTTATTTTTAATTAATTATCTCGCCTTCTAATTATGTTATGGACATAAATATGAAAAATTGAGGTGGGCCCACCTAGAATATTCTGACAGTGAGCATTTTGATGATTAATTTTTGAGATGGTTAAAAAGGTCTACTTACAAAATTTCACACCCCCAAAACCTAAATATGATTTAATCAGTATAATATAAACCTATTAACCTTTCAGAAAGGTTGATATTTTAGTTACCCTTTCTTTGTAGAAAACTATCGCTTGAAAAAGACATGTCTTCAAAGTGTTTCTTAATAAATCTAAAATCATATCTACCTTTGATGTTTATAGTCTGTACAAAAAGTGTAGGCAGTGATTTTCGAAATGCGTATAACGTTTTAGCTCATTTGAACACATATTGTAGCTATTGACGAGCACTTTAATTTGAAATGATTACTTTTGAAAATGAAGAAGAATTGCGTTCAGAAAATTAAGAAGAAAAAAAATCAACATCTTTATTTCGAATAAAAGTTTCTTAGCAGTTTATCAAGATAGTAGTGACGGGTAACTCAATAACCAATATCTTCATTTTTTCTAATAATTGTTAGGTTTATGAAACCCCGGTTTCTTATAGAACGATTCCTTGTTCACGCTATTCACCCCGGCCCATTTTTTGCTTTAAAACCCGGGCAGTGGCTAATTTGGCCACTGCGGTACAGATACATGGAAATAAAGTATTTTAGCTCTCACTTTGCGGAATTAGAGTACAACACAAGATTTATTAGAAAAAACAAAAAAAAACTATTTTGGTCAATTATTTTACAAACGTCAGCACTTTTCCGTGATGACGTCATTATAGGGAAAATGTATGCAAAAACTTGTCATGTGCCTAGAAATAGCGTCACTGGTTACAAATTCGCAAGAATTCGCTTAACAACATTAACTCATACTAAAATAAACAAGCATCATATCATATTCCAAATAAAAGATAACCTGTGGTTTGTTTCGTGTTGAAATGTATTGAAAGTATAGGAAAAATTCGTACCTACCCCTGACAAAAGTCCTCTAACTTCTGACAAGGGGGGAGTAATTGACCCAAAACGTTGCAAAAAGTTGCTGAACTAAATAAAACTAAAAACAGCATTCAGCATTTTCTTACTTGAGTAAATGCCAGATATATGATGGCAGTGGCCACTGCCCAGGGGTGAATAGGGTTAAAATAAAAGTAATCTGAAAACATTTTTACCTTTGACAATTCTGTGAAGGACTCGTAAGGCTTCCATCCTAGTTTATGAAGATTCCCAATCAAGGGGAGGGGGACGGGTCCCGATGGGAACTTCCTCAACGAGAACAGATGTTTAAAGTACAGCACCAGGGTGTATGCGAGAAGGGAACCAAGAAGCAGGACAATACATTTGCCCAACACATCCAGCAACAACCATGTTGACTCCACCAGCATCGTGCCTTACTTTCTGAAACGAAAAGTGTTTAAAAACTCTCACATTATTGTGTGTGAGAAGGTTTCAAAAAGCATGCTCTTTTTATACTGAAATGGGGGGTTTCTACGGTGATTTTGATCTTGGGACATTTTTGTCTTCGTGAAAATATAGGTCTAAAGGATATTCTAAAGAAAAACAACAATTATTACAATTGACTTCAAGCTTGGGTATTATCATGGTACTTTCAGGTGGATTAAAGATTTTTTTTGCGCAGCTCTGATGATAAAATATTTTTAAGTGATCAATAAATATTCCTTATCATTTGAATCCTTTTCGACTGGTTACCTAAATTTTATTTTCTGATATCGAGATTTTCATAGTATTTTTAAATCTTACGCATAAAGAAAATATCCTTCATAGTTTTTATTTTTAACGACTTTAATCCCCCAGCTCTGATTTTACCCCC
>JAUKPT010005086.1:0-10666 GCA_032273505.1 Nanomia bijuga
TAATTTAGAACTGATGATGATGATAAATCGAAACATGTTTTCAAACTAATAATATGCTTGCCTGGTTATTCGACTGTGTATCCCACCATTTAATATATATATATATATATATATATATATATATATATACATATTGTAGGTAAAGGTATCAGAAAAAGACAAAATACTAATTTCAGTGAGTACCAGAAAAGAGGAATTCGAAAAGTTTTTGAAAATTATTTCTTGAACTCATCAACATATTTTTCACGTGCAATTATTTGATAGCTCAAACAACAAAAAGCAGCTTTTATCGAATAATCTTTGTCTCTAGCTGTTGGCCTATGCTATTTGGACACACATAAGAAAATCAAATCAGTCAATACACCTTTCCTTAATTCGCTACGCAATAATGTAAATCCTTAATAAACTTCTATAAATCAAATTAGTTTGTGCATTCACATAGCACGATAGAAAATCGCGTATAATTAACTGAAAGCAATCAAATTCTGGATACAATGAAAATTAAAAAAACGGTGGACTTCCATAAAATATGACATCAAATAAAATTGGTTTGACAATCTAAAGAAAAGGACGTATTTGTTCCCAACCCTAATTGAGGTATACGCGTTATTGCAGTCGGCATACTTAGTGTGCATAGTAAAGTTAATAAGAGAATGAAATACCGTCTTGTGCATTGTTTTATATCAAATAGAAATTTAAATTTAAATTTAAATTTAAAACATGCCGTTAAGCGTGTGAGCAAAAATCACGACTTATTAATCACCATGTGGAATGTATTCAATGCATCGAAGTATTTTATTATACATGCGAAACAATTTCAAGACCTCGCTAATTATCCACGCGCTATTACGTTATTACTTTTCCTTTATAACATTACGAATTAACAAGTTATCAAATCCTCGCTGGTGAATAATTTTGGGCTTGCTACATCAAGACAGACTAAAATCATGGTGTTCTGGGGGGTAAAGACAGATTGAAATACCCTAATTTTGGCCGCAAACATTTTTTCTATTGGCATTACATTTTCATGTAATGTTTTTGTTGAGATTTTGATCACAACTTATTTGTTTATTTATTTCATTGCGAAGCCTGGATCGAATTTAGTCACCAGGCCTTGACCGTGCGGTCTTCCCTTCTTCTCGTACATGGCATCGCGATGAGCAGCCATATTGTATGGTATTTATGTTTATGATTTATAGGTTTGGTTATTTATTCATACAAAGAGATTATCACTACTCAATATGTCTAATCCGTCAGTTCCACCTCAAGACCTACCCCTTCTACAGGTTATGGGCCCAGTAGCAATCAATCAAATACAAGTAGATAGAATAACTAACAGTTTAATGGCGACGAAAGACGATACGAGCAATGGGAAATAAAATTAATGGCTCATATGAGATTGAAAAGCTTAAAGACGACAATAAACCTAGACGAGGAGACCGCTGTTGATGCGGAGAAGGATGAAGAAGCAGAAATAATACAATTTATGGACGATCGAAGTCTCTCGCTGGTAATCCGTGATACTAGAGATAACGGAAGGGAGGCATTGAGAATTCTTCGTACCCACTACCGAGGCGCTGGTAAACAGCGTATTATTTGTCTATATAACGAGTTAACGAATTCAGTAAAGAATGAGAACGAAATAGTGACTGATTATCTTATACGAACAGAAACAACATCAGCAGCATTGAAAGATGCTGGTGAAACTGTTAGGGAAGGTCTTTTGATAGCTATGACGTTAAAGTGTTTACTTTTAGAATATGACCCATTTGTGACCGTTGTTACTCAATCGGATGAAGTTTGGACTTTCAAAGACTAGAGAATTAGAGACTACGAGGACACTAAAAATACACGTAAACAAGGTAACGATAATGAAAAATGAAAAAAGTTGTTAATCGAAACCATTCTACTGCACCAGACGCGCACCAAAACAAAAACAAACAAAACGCCAGAAACAAAATAGTTTAATTTTTTTACCAACAACAAGGACACAAAGCAAACAACTGTCCCAATAAGCAGACACGAAAATGGTGTAAACATTGCAAAAATTCATCGCACACAGACACTGAATGTAGAAGTAAAGGAACAAGTAGAGATGGAATTATGCAATTGTGTAACAATGACAATGAAGATGATACTGCTTATACTTTTAGTAGATGATGATTTATGTGGACAGTGGGTGCACTTCACATATTGTTACTGATGATACAGATATGTTCGATGTCGATAAATCCTTTGATGCTGGAAAACACTTCGTGGAATTAGCTGATGGTCAAAAATATTATGATGTGGCCTTGAAAAGAGGCTCTATTAAAATTAATTTTAGATACTAGTGGAAACTCTTGCAATATTATTCTTGAGAAAAGCTTATATATTCCTTCATATCCTGGAAATATCTTCTCAATCAAAGCTGCTACAACCAAGGGTACCACTGAATATTTTTCGCCTCGTAGTGCTAAATAAGTATCAAAAAATTGAATCACTTCGAAATTATCTCTCGTGGTAAACTATTTTACATAAACAATGTAACATTCTTTAAGAAAGTGAACGATATACAAACATGGCACAAAATATTTGGACATTGCAACTTATAGAACACTTGCGTAAACTTAGTAAATTAGTAAATGGTATGGATATTAGTTCTCATAATGATAAAATGATATGTGAACCATGTATCATGGGTAAACAGAAAGATACCAGAAACAAGAGTTCCTCGAAACGTGCTACTAAACTTTTAGAATTTGTTAGTAGTGATGTGTAGGCCAATAGAGCCTGCATCAACTTATCTTTGTTTTGTTTTTAGATCAGTTATTTTATTTCATTTTATGCTTTTAGTATTTTCTTATTTCCTTATTGTTTTTCTTTCTATTTATCTGAATTTTATAATATATATAGATTTTACTTTCAATTTTCTTATAGTTGGTGTAAATATGTATATTTTATTTTACTACCTGTAAAACCAACTTAAAATAAAGAAATAATAGTAATAACAATAATGATGGTTTTCGATATATTATATCATTTATTGATAACTTTTCTGGTTTATTTTCTTGTATTTTATGAAACGAAAGTCAGATGCATCAACCTGCCTGAAGAAATTTTTAGTGGATATTTCCCCAACCCCGAGGCCACGGGGGGGGGCTAAGGGGGGCTAAGCCCCCCCCAAGATTCAATGTTAGCCCCCCCAAGCTGAATGTTAGCCCCCCCCCCATATTTTTTTCACGTGTGATTTTTTCATTTAAGATTTTCGGAAAGAGAGCTTTGTAAGTGCACAATTTTAAATATAAAAAGCTCGCGTAATACTTGAAAACAGTATTGTTGAAGAATTCCTATCACCTTCTCCTTTGAAATCAGCCCACCCACCGGTGAATCAAAAGCTATTTTCTATTATGGAAAAGGAAATTTAAAATAAAGATAATTAACTTTCAGAACGTAGCACATGTCTTGAACGTGATTCACATGATTTGAACGTGTTGCATTTCCTTTGATGCGCAACTGGTGGTGTGGCGATGTGTTATGCTATAGTGTTCACTAAGTGTGTTTGTTCACTTCAACAATAGAAGGCTTAACTTCTGTCTGTCCCGAAGTGTCTTCTGTATAAATTAGTCTATAGTTTCACGCAGAGGAGAAAGAGTGAAGTTGAAGTGTGACGTTTTATATTATATTGGATTCCTTTTGGCAAGTTTGCAGCTGAAAAATAACTGGTAAGTTTGACTATTATGTTGTTTAATACTTTCCTTCTCTCCTTCCATAAGATTTGAAATTAATTTTGAGCGTCCTTTAAGATGATAACAGCTTGAAAATGTTTCGATTACTAGTATACTTTTCTCAAAATAACTCACAAGCGAAACCAGATTGTAGATTTTTTTTCTTCCCGTCGTCAATTTCTTCCCGTCGGCGATAAGAGCCTTAGCCATCTATCTATCAATTTGTTAATTATACAACATATTTCAATATTTCATATTTCAAGCATGTAGAGAAAATTGCAACGAAGGAACAAATTTTTTTTTTGTCATGACAAATGAATGCGTAAATGTTATAAGAAGTTTAGACAAATTCGTTTCCTAATCATTTAAATTAAGAGAAATCAATAATAGATAACATATCTAGTAAAATTGCTAGGGAAGCTATGTTCCTTGGGTAAGTAATTTATTATCATTTTTTGAATTGTTATTATTTTTAGTGTATGCTAAGCTAGTTAAGTTCCATGCGCGCTTTGGTTTAAGTTGCGGTTATGTTCGGTAGCTCCCTTCCCTATGTACGTGTAATATTTTTAATGCTTTTCCGAATGTGGTTGCATGTTAATTCATACGCTATTTAAGTTGTGGTCTTGCAATCTAGTTACACAATAGAACAGCGGTAAATAGAGTACTACTTTATTTACCACTCTACAATAGCACAACGGTCGATAATGTCAACTTTATTTACCGCTGTCGATGTCAATTTCATATTTAACGACGTCGTTAATATGTCTCAGCGAAATAATGTGAAGTAATAAAAATAAAATTAGGTATTGACTGGCAATAAGTGCCTTGGCTGCGCCTCGGGCAACAAAATATCTCGAGTTAATCTCGGTGAAATACTACTGCACTTTATTGCCAGTCAATAAATAGTTTTTAGGTTTTTGAGTAATATGTTTACTGTGAAATCTTTTTATTGCTTTCAAATGAGTTGAACACTTTTTATTCAATATTTCTTGAATTGTGTTTGAATGATTTACCTATAAATGAGCACGCACTTGTCGCGCATATTTAAATATATCTGTGGGCGTTATTTGGTATGTTTTGATTTTATCACCTTTTTTCAAATTTAGGAATCATGTCGAAGAAAATGGACGAGTATTTTAAGAAGAAGCCACCGTCAAATTCCTCTACGATAGAAAGTTCGAATCCATTAGTTACAATTGAATCTGTTCTCAATCCCAGTACAAGTTCCATAGAACCAGAGCCAGTTGATGTGCCTACTCCCTTATCGGATCTAAATTCACGCGCACCCTGTCAACCACGGTTGTCGGCTTTTCCGAAAACGAAGCAAGGCAAGCAACAACGATCATTCGATCCCTCCTGGTATAAAAACCGTGATTGGTTGGAGTACTCTGTTACAGCGAATGCTTGCTTTTGCTTCCCATGTCGGGTGTTTGGTGTCAATTTAAGCACGAACGCATTCACGGAAACCGGTTATAGAGATTGGAAACATTCATTGGATAAAGGGAAAGGGTTCTCAAAGCATGCGGCGTCATCTCAACATGCAGCAAGCATTTCTTCTTGGAGAGAAAAAGAGCATAGGGAAGCATCAGGGAAAACGCTCTATAGTGTTTCTACAAAAATAACAAATGACCACCGTAGGTGGCTAGAAACTATCTTTATTGTAATGAGGCATCTCGCAACAACTGGACAACCCTTTAGAGGTGATACCGAAATTCTTGATTTCGAAAAAGGTATTTCTGGGGGCCTCTTTCTTGACACCTTAAATAATCTTGTGTTCGAATTGCAACCAGAGCTCCTTAACATCGCTAAAAGGTTGCCCAAAAATGCCAAGTATCTAACTTCCGACATACAAAATGAGTTCATTGAGGTACTTGCTAATATGGTACGTGAAAAACACGCTACGGAGGTCAAGGAAGCAGAATTATATACTATTATGGTAGATGGAACAACAGACAAAAATATGGAGGAGGTCCAAGGAGTAGTGGCTCGTTTCTTTTCGTCGGATTCCGGTCGAATAGAAGAGAAAGCATTAAATGTAGGAAATTCGGGGCGTTCTGCGAAAGAAATTTTTGAATTTGTAAGGACCACCTTGGATAATTTGGGTATTACTTTTGATGGGCTTGTTTCTCAAGCATATGATGGCGCGAATGTGATGAGTGGATGTAGGGGTGGCTTACAATTCTTTATCTGTGAATTTTGTGGCAGGTTAGTGATATACATTCATTGTTTTTGCCACAGGCTACATTTGGTAGTCACTGCTGTTATGAGAGGCATCGATGAAATAAAAGAGCACTTTGGTTGGCTTTCTGCCCTCTACACCTTCTTTAAACTAGCGGCCGTAAAGGAAATTTATGGAGGTAATAGTTTAAAAAGATTGATTGACACACGTTGGTCTGGCCACTTGCAATCAGCAAAAGCTGTACGTGAAAACTACACTGAAATAATATCAACTTTAATCGCAGCAAAGAAAAACAAAAAATTAGAACCGACAGAACGTGCTACTGCATCGGGATTATTAGAAGCAATTAACACTGATGAATTTATTGTATTAAACCACTTCCTTAACACTATCTTGAAAAGACTAGATATCGCCAACAAAATTTTACAATCATCACATGAAAGCTTGACCTCCGCCTTAGAGTCGATTAAAAGTGTAAGAGAAGATATTCGAGTTTTAAGAACTGACTATGATGATGTAAAGATCGAACAAGTAATCGCTGAAGCAAAGAAGGTTACAGTTGATGAAGACGCAAGGCCAAAGCGGGCTACGGAAAGTAGTTCCCGATTGAAAGATTTTGTAATCACCGATCGATTGCCAAATCGTGATGATGCCAATCTCCGTCAAATTGTCGTTCAATCAATTGATATGATAGAAGGCGAATTCGAAACACGATTTGCCGATAGTTACATCGAAATTTGGTCGGCGATGGAAGCACTTTTGCCATCTTCTCCAAATTTTCTTGATATAAAGCATTTGCTACCATTATACAAGTATGCTGCAAGTATACCAAAAGTGAAACAAAAGCTCGCAGAACATTCTCTTGATAAAGACGAGCTGGAAGCCGAATGCCGGATATACAAACGTGTTTTTTCCAAACAAGATTGGTCAGCTTTCAAAGTAAGGGAAAAAGTGGATATGGAACAAATTTGTGAATTTGTTATTAATCATCATTCTGACGGTGCTCCTGTCTTATCCTTGCTGTATAGAGTTGCGGTAACAGCTGGCTATGCCTCAGCGCGAGTAGAATGCTTATTTTCAGCCCTTACAAAGATTGATTCTCCTCAGAGAAGAAGCATGACAACAAAGCGAGAATCCGACCTAACATTTCTTCACTTCGGAAGAGAGACATTGATGTCCTTAAAGTTTAACGATTTTCTTAGAATTTGGAACAAGAAACCAAGAAAGTTGTCATTTACTTAATTTTTTATAGAAATTATTTAATTTTTTGTTAAGGGTGCTCTTTTTATAAGATTCTGTAGCCAAGCTGGTTTATGAATTTCGACTTTAGCCCCCCCTGGAAATTTTGCTGGCCTCGGGATTGATTGTTAGGATAAGCAATCAACTTAAACATGATAACAACTGTTAAACCTAAAATAAATTGTTTCTGGTTCACCTTCTATTTATTCTAGCTTATTAGGTACGATTTATACTTTACGTTAAAGACGCGTCGAATTATACTATTTCTCTGACAATGAAGTGAATTTGGTTCGTGTCCTTTTCGTTGATTTATTGTATTAATGCATTATAGACTTCTTATTTGACAAAAAGACTAATCAGCGTACTACTAGATTTCTCATGAAGTCTCTCATTCAACTTTCAGCTAATTGTATAGTTCTAATCACATGTGCACTTTCTTGTAGCATGGCTTACTTAATGTTACACTGCCTGACTCTTTGCTATGCACTTTCCAGTTGAGGTGCTTCGAGGTCACAGTTTTCTTGGATATTAAAAACCTACCCAAATGAAGTTTTGTCTTGTAGGTTCAGAACAAATGCATCATCGCAAAGAATGTTTTCAGATACCCCTAAAAAAACAGTTTCTAGTCAATTATTCAATTCAATTCATTCTACTTATGTAGAATAATATCAATCGGATCTCCAACTGTGCAAAATTAGAAAACCATAGACCCATAAATGGCTGAGAAGGAAAATGTGACAAATGACCCAATTTTACATCACTTTAATTGGATTAGTGTGATGCAAAGTTATAGGTCGTCTACACAAATTGCGAAAAATCTTTCAGAGCAATAAAATACCGATTAAAAGTAAGTTCAGGTATGATCTTAAATGGCTATATCATATTCGTTTTATCTATTCGCACATCAACATTAGTTGATATTTTTTTTATAAACACAAAACAAACATAGAATACATGCATATTGATAATTAAGTTGCATATATACTGTATAGGTACTAATCTAATTGAATTGTTGACTAAATACAATATATGAAAAAGTTAGTTTAAGGCAATAAAAGCTTAATCCAATCTATCATTACTGATATTTTTCATGTATATATAAAATTTGCTTTAGTAAAGAATGTTGATGATTGCCTTCTAGTTTAACGAACTTTTTATTAATGATCATTTTTTTATAGATATTAAGTTATTTTAAGCTCTATTGTCTGTAGTAAAAACTTAGCCTTACAAGATGATTTAAACTTCATTTTCTTTCTTTAATAAGTCCTTGAGAAATTACTAGAAAACTCAGCACGTGGATTAATGATGATCATATCTATATTGTTATCTTTTGCCGAAAGCTTCAAGTGTATTGGAACGAGAGATATGATAGGATTTAATAAAAATAAAGAATTGTTCATTTCCTCATCAATTTGTTTTTTATTTTCTCCGATTTTTCTCGAAATATCTTCTTTTGATTATAACTACGTTCGCACAATTTTTCACGTCAAAAGCTTTATGGGAAATACCTCAACAGAAAAGTGCATAGCAAAAAATCAGGTCGTGTAATATTAAGTAAGCCATGCTTGAAGTGATTGATTTGTTTTATCTATTTAATTTCAATGATGCAAGGTTAGCAGAAAGTATCTTCCTTTACATCTAGACCAATAGGTTGTTATTAGTAAAGTTTCCTTTTCACTTCCAAGTATTTTATAATAATATAACCATTTATTTTTGTAAATAATATGTGTATATTTTATATGTGTATATCGTGCAACAAACAAACATTCCTATCGGAACGAGTAAGTAAAGAAAAAAACAGTGAATGTAACTTGAAAATAGGCGTTTCTTTATTATTATTAAGTTTATTACATACAATGTGCGAAGTCTAACGATACCTGTGTTGGACATACACTTACTCGCTTCAAAAAACACTTGAAATCGTCAGAAGCAGTGGGAAATAGCATGAGAAAGTGACGTGTAGAATACACAATGGACAATGTAAAGATCCTCTGCATGGGGTGTTTCTTGTCTTCTAACGCTATAAACCCTCTTTATCGAGGAGATAAAACCAAGGATTATTGACAATCCTGTGACTATTCAAAAAACTTGAAAAATTATATATTAATTTCAATTTTCTTTTTTCTAGGTTGATAATATTATAACATATCGTTGTTTTGATAAATGTCATTAATTATTGATGATTTTTTCAATGACTTTTGAGATAACCATTTTTGAAAACCATTTGTCCTATACAGTACCTGTACCAAATTTCATGTAATTCTGACCACTCCTTCATTGGTTTGGCAAATCTCATGCATAATTAATTAAGTTTTTGTCAATAATTTTTGGAAGAAGTATTTTAGAATATCCAGAGTCTTATACAGTTCCTGTACCGATTTTCATATAATTCTGACCACTCCTCCATTGGTTTGACAAATCTCATGAATAACTGATAACGTTTTTGTCAATGATTTTTAAAAGAAGTATTTTGGAATATCCAGAGTCTTATACAGTTCCTGTACCGATTTTCATATAATTCTGACCACTCCTTCATTGGTTTGACAAATTTCATGAATAACTAATAACGTTTTTGTCAATGATTTTTAAAAGAAGTATTTTGGAATATCCAGAGTCTGATACAGTTCCTGTACCAATTTTCATATAATTCTAACCACTCCTTCATTGGTTTAACAAATCTCATGAAAAATTATTTAGGTTTTTATAAATGATTTTTGGAAGAAGTATTTTTGAACATCCAGTATCCTATAAAGTACCTGTACCAAGTTTCATATGATTCTGACCGCTCCTTCATTGGTACGGCAAATCTCATGAATAATTGATTAGGTTTTTGTCAATGATTTTTGAAAGAAGTATTTTTGAATATCCAGAGTCCTTCACAGTTCCTGTACCAAGTAGTATTTTTGAATACACAGAGTCCTAGGCAGTTCCTGTCCCAAGATTTATGCAATTCTGACAACTCCTTCATTGGTTTCACAAATCTCATGAATAACTGATTAGGTTTTTGTAAATGATTTTTGAAAGAAGTATTTTTGAATATACAGAGTCCTATACAGTTTCTGTACCAAGATTTTTGTAATTCTGACAGCTCCTTCATTGGTTTGTTAAATCTCATGAATAATCATTTAGGTTTTTGTCTATGATTTTTGGAGGAAGTATTTTTGAAAATCCAATGTCCTATACAGTACCTGTACCAAGTTTTATGTAAGTCTGACCACTCCTTCATTGGTTTAACAAATCTCATGAATAATTGATTAGGTTCTTGTTAATGATTTTTGGAAGATGTGTTTTTGAAAATCCAGTGTCCTCTACCAAAAAATGGGGGCACAGCTATATAGATCAGATATTTATTTTAATCCTTTGAAAGAACTGATCTGAAATTAATGAATAATTACTTTGAGTCTACTTGGGTTGAAATAAGAAATAAAAAATCCAAAAATATCCTTACAGACATCTTTATGTATATGCTAATGAACATCAAGCATTCCTAGATTATCTGGACTCTGTACTTTCCAAAACATCAAAAGAAAATAAGGAGATC
>JAUKPT010005087.1:0-10666 GCA_032273505.1 Nanomia bijuga
TGGGTTGACCCGACGGACTTAAAGCCTAACGATTGTAGTATCACACTTCAGTTGATGTTAACTAGCCTTCAATACTTAAGAGTAGTATTGATTTTTTGTTGGCGCGACTGGGTATTGAACTCAGTTGGCACGGTATCTAGTAATGATAGGTGTAACACTTGACCGCTCGGTCATTCATCCGTATGATCGCTTCCTGAGACATGGCATACTGAAGATAGGGCCGGAGTGGTCCTTGCAGCTACCGATCCAGCTATTGAATTCAGATCGCACGGTATCTAGTACCCGGTAGTGTACCCGGTGAAAACAAATAAATAGTTTGCGGTCCCCGGTGAATTGGGTGAACCGCTCGGTGGGTTTTTCTCTCTGTTGGAACCCTAAAAATATATCCCGGTCACAACTTTTACTTCAGTGAGCACTTGGTCAGGGTGTTCAAACATAAACAAATTCGTTTAAGTGATGTAATTTTAGGGTCATTCAAAGAGAACGTCACCAGGGGATGGGAATGGGAAAAATGGTGACGTCACCACCATATTTTTTATTGATAAAACCTTTTGCATTTTGTCATTATTTCTGTTATTATTACTGTTCTTGATGACCCCATACTGTTTCTGGTGCTTTGGTGCTTTATTTTTGCGATGACCCCTTAAAACCATTATTGATTATTTGTTGAAATAAAATGATGAAAGCATTACTACACGTACTAATCAGAATCTTGATGACGTAATTATTAAAGAGGTTGAATTAGCCATTATTTGGCGACAGTTCCTAAGACAATCTCGTAATTCGCATAAAACGGACTTTTTCTTTAAATTTCAATTCTATTCTAATCTAAAACGACTCAATAGAATATTTCACTTAGTACACCTACGCCTTTGGGACTTAATTTTTCTTATAGATTTTTCGTTTAAGTTTTCGATTGATTTGATTGTCAAGAACAATTTCTTTTATGTATGGCAAAAATGTCCGTTTTTATATTTCTATCGATATTTTTCTTAATCTCTTTTTGTCTCAAAGAAATAATCCTTTTCATAAATTTTCGTTTGATTTCCTCAGGAAACGGTCAAAGATTTTAGCCATATTGCACCAGATATATGAAATTTCACGCAAAGAAAATTTCTTTCTTTTCTGGTCCATTTAAAAATCCATTGTGCAAGGCAAAAATTCAACAAATTTTCAAGAGGTCCAGGGTTCACAAAAATTTGGACCGGTCCTTTAATCATGGTATTTATTATGGTTTTTAATTTTTCAAAGTGTCATCAGTATCTCGGAAGCAGTTTTCTTTATGATTTTTTATTTATATTCCTAAGATTTCATGGATAAAACGAGAAGAAATGGGGCCGTCTTCCTTCATTTAAAAAGGCATAAGATCCACAACTAATAAGGAGTGATTATTTGAATCATCATTTTGGAATAAGATCCATGATTGCATAGAGATTTTATGCAAAACAACCTGAATAAGATTCATAAAAGAGGAAAAAGATACACATAAAAGGAATAAGATATAACTGCAGTAAAACTTTTTTACCGTATTTGGAACGAGAGTATCTTAACCGATTTTAAAATCTTTATTCGTTAATCTTGAAAACAATAGATTAGTAGCAGCGAGATTTTATTTAATACAATTCAATTGCCTACGATCCAATAAGATCCAGAAGTAGTTGCAATACTGTTAATGCCACTAAATTTATCCATTCTGTTCAAAATAAGTACGTACCTGCATGCAAACTCGCCTAAGTATGTTTCGTAATCATCCCAGTCAATCATGTATCCATTATGGCTTGGGTTGGTAGCATCACGCTCGTTCAAGATCTATAAATGGCAAGAACGCATTTGAGAATAAATATAACTATTTTTAGGTCCAAAAGATGTGTAAAGAAGGGGAAGTGCATCTTAATTTGAAACAGACTTTAATACGTCAATATTCATTTAATTCATTTTATGTTTAATCCCCTATTTAAATCCCATATAAAGGCAAATCGATTAAAGTTGGAATATTGCCTATGGCCTCCATTTACCTCTTCATTCAGTGCTCTGTCATTTTCTTTGTCTCTGAAACATCCAACGGGTTCGAGTTTACATGTGGCTAAAATATAAACAGCTAATATAAACTCTAATCTTTCAACAACCTTTCAACAACAAAAGTGAAACATGATTGTTTTTCATAAGAAATCTAGGATTTTGGTCATTACTCAAGTCGTTTATTTCTTATCAAAAAGTCAATGGTCACACAAATGTACATACCCATATTCTTTGGACTGATTAATCCTTTTGTCGTCGTCGTTGTTGTTGTTGGCAACGGTTTTGTCTCTGATGTTGTTGGCATCTGTGTTGTCACTGTTGTTGTTGGAGACGGTGTTGTCATTGTCGTTGTTGGCGTAGTTGCTACAGTTGTAGTTGATGCCGTTGTTTCAGCAGTTATTGTTGGTTTCGTCGTTGGTTTTTCCTTTGCATCGTTTGGTTCTTTGTTCTCATTTGGTTCTTTGTTCGACACTTTGTCTTCTTCAGGTTTTGCTTCTATTGTTATTTGACTCTCATCTGGTTTGTCTTCTGTTGGACTTGGCTTCTCAGTTGGTTTGTCTTCTGTTGGACTTGGGTTTTCAGTTGGTTTATCTTCTGCTGGTATTTTATTCTCACCTGGTTTGTCTTCTGTTGAAATTGGTTTATCAGTTGGTTTGTTTTCTGTTGGAATTTTACTCTCATCCGGTTTATCTTCAGATGGTGCCGGGTATTCAGTTGGTTTATCTTCTGTTCGACTTGGCTTCTCAGTTGGGTTTTCTTCTGTTTGTCTTGGTTTTTCAGTTGGTTTATCTTCTGTTGGTATTTTATTCTCATCTGGTTTGTCTTCTGTCGAACTTGGGTTTTCAGTTGGTTTATCTTCTGTTCGACTTGGCTTCTCAGTTGGGTTTTCTTCTGTTTGACTTGGTTTTTCAGTTGGTTTGTCTTCTGTTGGAATTGGTTTATCAGTTGGATTGTCTTCTGTTGGAATTTGACTCTCATCCGGTTTATCTTCAGATAGTGCCGGTTTCCCATCTGGTTTGTATTCTGCTGGATTCGGTTTCTCAGTTGGTTTGTCTTCTGTTGGGCTTGGCTTCTCATCTGGTTTATCTTCTGATGGACTTGGATTCGAAGGTGGTTTGGTTACGATTGGGATCTTGCCTTTAATAGGTTTATCTTCTAAAATATCTTCTATACTTGGTTTTTCAGTCGGTTTACTTTCATCTGGACTCGGGTACTTAGGTTGATTATCTTCCGGTTTAGCTGGACATATATATGATTTGCTCTTGGTTGATTCTAGACTGTCTTTTTTATTTTTACAATGATTTTGTTTATATCTTGAGTTATTCTTAGATTTCTTGGGAGGTTTATCTTCTGTAGGGGTTTCTTTCAATGGTTTATCTTTTGATAGTTTATAATCCGACGATTTATTTTTTGATTGTTTATATTCTAATAATTTATCGTCAACTGGTTTAGGGTTTGATGTCTTATTTTCTTATAGGTTAACGTCGGATGGTTTCTCTTTTGATGGATTATCTTTTAATGGTTTCTCTTCCGGTGGTTTATTTTCCGATAACTTATCTTCTGTTGATATTTTGGTCTCATTTGGTTTGCTTCCAGTGGGCGTTGGGTTCTTAGGTGATTTATCTTCTGTTGGACTTGGGTTTTCAGTTGGGTTATCTTCTGTTGGTATTTTATTCTCATCAGGTTTATCTTCTGTTGTAGTTGGTTTCTCAATTGGTTTATCTTCTGTTGTACTTGGTTTCTCAGTTGGTTTATCTTCTGTTGGACTTGGTTTCTCAGTTGGTTTAACTTCTGTTGTACTTGGTTTCTCAGTTGGTTTATCTTCTGTTGTACTTGGTTTCTCAGTTGGTTTATCTTCTGCAGTACTTGGTTTCTCAGTTGGTTTATCTTCTGTTGTACTTGGTTTCTCAGTTGGTTTAACTTCTATTAGTATATGAGTTTTATCTGATTTTTCTTCTGATGGTATTTCGCACTCATCTGGTTGATTTTCTGTTGGTGTCTGGTTCTTAGTTGGTTTATCCCCCGTTGGGATTTTACTTTCATCTGGGTTTTTTTCTGCTAGACTTGGTTTCTCAGTCGTTTTGTCTTCTGTTGGACTTGGTTTCTCTGTTGATTTATTTTCTGTTGGACTTGAGTTTTCAGTTTTTTTTATCTTTTATTGATATTTTATTTCTAACTGGTTTATCTTCAATTGGTATCGGGTTCTTAGGTGAGTTATCTTTTGTTTGAATTTTGCTCTCATCTATTTTTTCTTCTGTTAGACTTGGTTTCTTAGGCGGATTATTCTCGGCTTGAATTTGACTTTCATCTGGTTTGTCTTCTATTTGCTTTGTTTGATTTGGTTTCTTTTTTGATGGATTATCTTCTGACGATTCATCATTTTCGGCAGAAGTATCTGTATCATTTGAAAAATTGTTCTTTGCTGGATTTTTAAGTTCTTTTGACAGACTATCAATCCTATCTAATATACTTTTTAGTTTCTTCTTTCTCCTTTTAATTTTCCTACTCCGTGACTTCAACTTCCTTGATGTTACTTCATCAAATTGATCGAACAGCTTTTTAATTTTATCTGAAGTGGTCGTTTTATTCTTATTTTCTGAAGATTGTTTATTAATCGAATTTTCTCGATCTAAGGATAGATCTTTGTCATTATTAACGTTGTCATTCGTCTTAGTCGTTATCTCATTACGTTTAGTCGTCAGGTATCTTATTAGTCGTTGTCGTCTAGTAACTAAAAGTAAAAGTAAAAGTTACTATATGAAACCTTATTAAAGTCTGTTCAAAAATAGTTGGCAAAGATTTTTATTTTTGCAATAAAAGCTTTGCATTTCACGGATTTTCTTAGTTTTTTTTGGCGCATAGAAGATATAGTTACTAAGGTAGGTATGGTGGGTAAAAAAAGTTTACTACTCATAGAACCGCTGACTATTGCAGCCAAAAAAATATAGCAGCATGCGTCTAAATTCAAGCCCTATCGATTCAGCATAAATCTATTACCACTTTTTTTTTAAATTTCAAATAATGAGCCCAAGAACACACCTAGGTCGAGTCATTTCATTTCAAATCTACATTTTGATTTATACTACGTTAGGAGTAATTGGACGGGGTATGCTTATAAATCGTAAATATATCATTATAGAAAGTCCATCTGAATTTTGCACGAACATTATGATTACCTTAAAAAGCTTTTTTTACCCACCATACCTACCTAAGTAACTATATCTTCCATGCGCCAAAAAAACTAAGAAAATCCGTGAAATGCAAAGCTTTTATTGCGAAAATAAAAATCCGTGCCAACTATTTGTGAACAGACTTTAGTACTTTGCATCTGGGCGTGTTTTGTTTTAAGATATTTAAAACTCAACTTTTTTGGATTTATAATCTTATGATTTGTAATCTTTTAAACCATAAGCATACTTATGGGTATCCAGCGATCTTGGGATAACTATGAACCTTGAAAACGGTATGAGTATATACTTGTATACCTAGATAGTCAAACCACTGGATATGCAAAAGCAAAGATTGAACAAGCATGGAAGTTTTGAATAAAAACAATTTTTACCTGTGTATCTGGAGGTCCAGTTTCGTCACGTAGCAACATTAGCTGGGTAACACCTTGTATATTCACTGCCTTTTTATGTTTACCAGGTGGCATTTCATCCTTTGGTATTGTCCCAGTGACAAAATGTTGAATCAAGGATGATTTTCCAGATAGTGATCCACCAATGACACCCTAAAATACAAGAGAACATTTCCCAGAATCGAGATATGAATCTTTCATATACCTGCTGATTCAATATAAAATTCAAATATGATTTTTATAAACAGCAACAATGTAAATACTCTCATTCTGACGAAGTAAGTTGAACTTAGGAATTAACAAGGGAATAAAATATGCTTATTCTAAAAACATTCGATCTTTTCTTAAAGCAGTTATTACCATCAAAACCTTTGGATTAAATTTTGGATTCAATAAATAGTTCAATAGCCAAAAAAATTTGGTTCCAAAATGTGACTGCAATAAGTATTATTGCATTCGCTGATGTCAACACTGCTGTCGATCGATGGATGGTCACGAGCCACGGACTACTATATTACCCGGACAGAAAAAGTCAAAACCTTTACAAAATTTAACCTAGGCCATTCTTCAAATTACAATAACTCAAGAACGAATTGATATTTTAAGATAATTTTTTTTGCAAATGCAATGCAATTTAATGCTTAATAAGAACGTGTTGAAGAAAAATTTTCAAAAATGAAAATTTTGGGGTAAAAAAGGTAATCCCCAAAATTACCCAAAATTTGGAAAAACTCGATAATGAAGAAATGAGAAAATTCTGTATGTAAGATCACCTTATTATTAAAAATTAAGCAACAACCAGTAAAGACAACCTATATAAACATATTTAAATTCAATTTTCAATATTCGAACGCAATTTTAGGACCCAAATCCTCGTTTTTGGGCCCAAAGTAGGCCTAAAATATCATATTTCCTTAAAAATCAATATTTCAAAGCTCAAAAGACATCTAGAAATGGTATTATTGGGTTTTAATAATAGTAAGACGTATTTGTGACACAACTGAGACCAATCAACATTTTGTTTATACTATATTTTAGCCCAAATCTTGTCTTTGGGCCCAAATTGGGCCTAAAATAGCAAATTTTGATAAAAATCTATAATTTAAGGCAGAAAAGTCATCTATATATGATAATATCGAGTTCTCATAATAGTTAGACATAGATGGGACACATTTGATATTAATTATCATTCATTCGATACTAAATTTGGGCCCAAACTTCCCCAAAAAAAATTAAGCCCAAAAGCTGAAAAGTCATCTAGAATGATATATATGAGTTCTTATCATAGGGAGACATATAGTTGTGATACATTTGAGATCAATCATAATTTGTCCAATGATGAATTTGGGCCCAAATTGGCTCCAAAATAGCATATTACAAAAAAAGTTGATGAATTAAAGCTAAAAAGTCATCTATACATAGTAATATTGAATTTTTATAATAGTGAGACATTTGTGACACATTTCGGATCAATCATAACTCGTCTAATGCGAAATTCGGACCCAAATTCCTGTTTTTGGACCAAAATTGGCTCCAAAATAGCATATTTCAATAAAAGCCTATGAATAAAGCTGAAAAGTCATCTATACATGGTAATATTGATTTTTTCTAATAGTGAGACATAGATCAGATGGGACACATTTGGGATCAAGATTTATTCTATTTCATATGTGCAGTATTATTCAAATATATCAGAAAATGTTGGAAAGATATTGCTTAAAATCTGTTATCTATATGTTTTTTTTCAGATTACGCATTTTGACGATTTTGCCCAAGTTTGATCCTTAGCGGGCCTCATAAAATTTTCAAAATTGCCACATAGTTTTTTTATCAACCTATTTTCTAGCTCTGGTATGAAAATCACCATTTTCTGATCACCCAATCTTCTCACAGTGGTCATTTTAGGTGAAAATTGGGTAATTTTTTAACAGGGATTTCTATAGGATTTTCGAAAAACCCTGTCTTGCGATATCTGCCATAAAATGAGAACAGGTTGGAAATAACAAGTAACTGAGCTCATTTTGTAAACCTGTGACTAAGCATTGACCATTTCCCTACAAGTTACATTGACTTATTTTGATGGTGGTTGATTTTTGTGTGACTTTCACATCACTTTTACTTTGGAACACATGAATTATAACTTCCAGTTAACCGAAAAGCTTGAGAATGGAAATATTTTAGGTCTAGCAAGGTCTGGCTAAGTTGCTGGGGGTTGACTCCGTACAAATCAGGTGGGGGTTAGACTTGTAGGTGGGGGTTTACTTTTCTAGGTGGGGGTTGTGACCCCCTAGGACACCATGAGGGGGGGTCCAAGGTGAAAGACTCAGATTTTGTTCTCTGTTAGATATGTTATAGACCTATGTCTCAGGTTTACAAAATGGGCTCAGTTACTTGTTAATTCCAACCTGTTCTCATTTTATGGCCGATATCGCGTTTTATTGCATATTTAGAATATTAGCACGGCACGATAAATCGTGCTATGCCGATATTAAAAATATGCAATAAAACGCATAAATTCGCACAAAAATGTTAAAAACGGGGTAGTTTAGACAATTTGCACTAATGGAAATTAAGATTATATGATAGACTACATTATCCGATGACGTCAATACGAAAACAATAATTTTTTTGGGCTTGTTTAAAGAAAACGAAAGATTTTTTATAGGGTTAATGACCCCCGATATTCGTCGGAGTGTCCGAACGTTAATGCTTTGCAATTTCTTGTAGCTAGTGAAGATTTCAACCGTCTAGATCATTTACTCTTTGGTGCAAATTGGGTTTTTCGTGCCGAAAAATGGCAAAATCAGCCTCTGCAAAAACGAAAACACTCGTAGACTATTTAAATTTATGTCATATTGTTCACTTTGTTAGAAGCGCTCGGCTACCGGCTATCATATACTTTTTACCGCAAAAAGCTACCATAAACTAAAAAAAAGTTATATGATTCGTGAAGGCTGATATTTACAAAATTGAAGTAAATTGACAGTTCAATCAAAAGTATTTTTCCCTGACGTCAGTTCTGAAACACCTGTGTAATAGGGTTAAATGGTAGAAAAAGAATTATCCTTTTCATACCAATGCTTTTTGCAACATCATATGCTTCCTCAGCAGATCTTGCAACACCACCTCTTGGTACATTAACGCCACCCTGACGGAGCATATCAATTGCAACATATTCGTGGACATTTAAGTTTCGATGGAATTGCTTCTCTTGTGTTTTAGCTGGTTTCAATACAGCAGTACCACTGGAAATAGCTGATAATGCCTAAAATAAAGAATCAAATAAACTACCGTAGATTTGCGTTAATTTGATCGGGATATAAGTTTGAACAGAACAAAAAAACGGTCTTTAAAATAAAAATTGATCAAAACAAACTTATATACATTATACATTCTTCTTTATGAAGATGATATTGAATTTTACGGCACGTTTATAATCCCATGGGCAATAACAGAAAAATGTCGTGCAATCAAATATTTATACCATTATGGATTATTACCTACGAATGTGTATTTTGTATTTTTTTATCTACTTCAGTTTAAATATGGTTTAAGTACAGTCAACAACTAGGTCAAAGGTTTGTTTTGATCAATTTTTATTTTAAAGACCGGTTTTTTGTTGTGTTCAAACATATATCCCGGTCAAAGTAACGCAATTCTACGGTATATACTGGAGATACATACTATGTAACCACTGAGATGACTTTAGCTCACTCGCTCAGATGTATGGGGTCTAGATTCAAATCAGTCTGAAAATGGTTTACACATATGTGAGATCCATTGACATGATAGGGAGCATAAGTGTATAGGTTGTCACACCAAGATCTGTAAAATATTTCAAACTTTAAAGTGGAAGAATCGTTTGCAGTAGTGTTCATAGCATATTTTTTGAATCTAATTTTTAGGATGATTCAGCCCCAAAAGTTTGCACACAAAATTCCTACCAAAACCAATGCGTTTTTTCTTTTACATTTTTTTCCTGGCTGATTAAAAATAGGAATAGATCTTCACATTTACTCAGTAAAAAACTTATCCTTGATGTTAGGATCTTAGTTATAGTTCACGGCATCGTGCAGTTTTTAAAAGTGTGTAATGAGTGTGGTAAAGCTATGCGGTTGTATGGTGTCATGTTTTCTACAGTACAGCACCATATCTGATACAATCGAGGTGTTTTTTTATAGTATGTCTTATTGAATAAAGGGAATCTTAATTGTAGAAGAATCATCGGTTATCTCAATCTTTAAGGGAGAAAAGAGTGGATAGAGGCAGGAAGGGAAGAGCCTAGTTTAGGGTCAAAATAATGCATGTTGTTTATTGTTGTAAAAGCAAAATGTAGGTATCTTGTTGTCCAAATACTTTATCAATAATCATATATATTTACCCTGACTGGCTGCCCATGCTTCAAAACTGTTTTGCTACCAGTGGAGCACAAGCAGTTTACCAACGAACGTCCCAGATTTGCGGCAGCCATTTTGATCAGAGACCAGCAAGCAACAACAACATTTAATGTGTTTTGGACATAAAGATCTGATTGGTCCGTGAGATGCGATTTCGTATGTTTATTATGGGCCGGTGTTTTAAGGCCTTGTGCACATTAAAAATTTTTGAACCGATTTCCTTATTGATGATTTTTTATTCATTCTTAAAACTTTAATCTTCAGCCCTCGATGAAGAAGTCGAATTTTTTTCTTCTGAAGACCATGTTTCCAATCAAAATTATACAATGTGTGTTTGAAAATAATATATTTTCTTCAGAAAAGAAGAAGAAGGCTATTAAAATCAACTCAATTAATAAAACGCAAAAAAGATCGAAAAAGCAAAATAATAAAAAAAAAAAAAAATACGCGTCTATTTTATATTTTCGGACGACTTCCTTGTTGACAAATTACTACTATGAATAAACAGTTTGTTGATTTAACAACCAAATAATAATGAGAAAAATTTCAATCCACGCAAAAATATAATAATCATCGATTTACTTTAAATTCAATCAAAAAACCTAAGGAAAGAATAAGATTCAAGTTTAAGATTAAACTTAATGGTCATCGCCTTTACCCATCAGATTCT
>JAUKPT010005088.1:0-10665 GCA_032273505.1 Nanomia bijuga
TGTTCGTAATTAATGATTAGATAATGTAATTATAGAATCCTTGATGGTTCGAAATAGAAAGTATAATCATATCATCAACGTGCTGATTTTCTTCTTCATTTTTCGCCTTCTTCCTTCTCATTTTACCGGTTTTTCTTTATCTGACCTTTTTTTCATAGCTTTTTCTTTCATTTCCCGAAAACCGTATGAAAAATGATCATGGGAAACCTAAGATATTGACACTTCCGTCTCAGTCTCACATAATCTGAAACAGACTATAGTAACTCGTGCCTTGAAGATTTGGAAAAACAGTTGAATACTGAACATGGTATAAATATACCACCTTTTGGATATTACAATATCAAGGACGGGGTGGGGGTAGAAGCATTCGTAAAGGTGTGGGGATAAGACTAGTGGGTGGAATTGAGGACAGGGGATGGGATAGAAAAACCTATACACTGTACTTAAACTGACTGCACCACGAAGCAAACAGCCACACCAGTTGCTAAACAAAACAAAAAAACAACATGTTTTACGTATAAAAGTCACAAGGATGCCTAGACTTTGGTTCTCCCCTCATTGCTCAAAATGGCTAAAATGACAATTTTAGAGAATCTTGAAGCAAAAATTTTCATCAATGATCAGGCAGGTTTCCTGGCTAAAAAGTCAACGCCCGCTGTCCCCCACCTCTCTCACCCAAGATAAAAATATATAAATCCATCTGTTGTGCCAATGGTTATGGCGCGACAATCAACCCAAAAACCTGCAATACCTGCTGAATTATTGTCTGCTGATTAAACAAAACAGCCAAAAAGTAAGAGAAACTAAAATAGACTACACCAGGTAGCAAACAGCCACACTACCTGTTGCTAAACTACAAAACGAAAACATAGAAATTCTGAGAATTCGCCTTAATCCCTCGTTTAAACCACTTGTTGTCTATCCCTTGAGAATGTTTTTTTAAAAGGAAGAGAGATTCCGCAAAAGAAATGTTTTTCACTTCCCAGGGTCGATATGGGGACGAAGTGTGAGAAAATATTCGCACTGAGCATACAGAAAACGTGACGCACGGTAAACAAATATTATTGGCGGGTGGAGTGGTTATCATACTATCACACTATTCTAAGTGGCCCCTAAAAAATATAATTATAGCCTGTTCCAAATTAATAGGCAGCTTTTTTCTTGTAACTTTGTCAAACTTTATCCGTTTAAGCTATTCTTTAAAATTTTAAAAAGCCCTTTGATATGACATAGTTATTTTTGAAAATAAAGAATAAAAAATTCAACTTCTTTATTTCAATTCGTATTCGTTTAAGCTAATTCTTTCACATATTGTAGATATTAACGAGCAAATTAATATGACATTTTAGAAAAGGAAGAAGAATTAGGCTCAGAAAATAAAAAATTAAAAATCAACCAAAGTCATAAATCATTAGTCTAAATTAGACAAACTTTTGAGATGATTTCTAACTGGCCAAATCTTTAAGTTGAAGTTTTCAGGGAGTATTATTTTCAAAGTAGAACAAAGTCCATGTTATCAAATTGATAAAATTGGGTGTAACATTCCACTTTCTTACTTAAGATTGGGATCAATTTGATTTTGCAGATGCAAAAGTTAGGCTCGTAAAAAAACATCTGAAGTCAATAAAGAAGATTTTTGATGACGCCATTTTCAACCAATGTAATGGCAAATTTATCTTAAGATTTTGAGGAATACACCTTTTCAGATATTCAAAATGTTTGATTTGTTTACCTCCCTCTCTGTGATTCTGAGATAAATTTTACCAACACGCTTTTAAAAATGTATTGCACGTTATGTATCTATTTTCAAATGACTTACAAGATTAGCGTAAGTACATCTAAATTCAACTCTATAGGGTTTTATTGCTAGAAACGTGCCAGTAAAGGTTAAGGTTATAGTTTAGAATCGCAGTATGGGAGGTAAACAAACCAACGATTTGAATTTCCGAATAGGTGTATTGTGAATTCAAAGTACATCAAATGCATGAAGCATTGAGAAAATGGTGAGGGGGTATTTTGCGAGTCTGCAAGGACGAGCCTGTGACTTGATAATCGATAAGGCTACTTTTTGAAAAACACGATCTTGGCACCTTTATAAGAAGATCATTGAAAAGAAAGTATGAGATCATTCTATTAATGATGATGATTCGGTCATATTTATTAAATCAGGTTTCAGAACGTTTTTTACTGGAAATACGATAATCATACCCACTTAAAAAGAGCAAATCAAAAATTCTTTCTGAAGTCATTTTTAAATTGTTCTAATTCTTAATCTGCATCAATTACTCATTTATCTTAATCCTTTAATCAATTCATTTTTAATCAGTTCAGTTAGCCTTAAAAACAAACTGAAATTATAATATTGAAAAACAAGTCCTTTTTTTGATTTGATGATCTTAAGGGGTCTGAAACAATTCCGAGAACAGTTGCACAGAGGATTTTTTCAGCAATTAGGGAATTGTTTTCGTACTCTTGACACCCCTCCCCCACCTCCACCCCCTCCCAACCCGAAAAATAATCCCCTCACATCTCATTCTTGTGTTGATAAAAAATACGCATGACAAAACATTATCCTATAAATAAAATTCATGGGCCATATTGTGAAATTTTAAATTGAACCAATATATAAGCTTCCAGATGCTGCTATTTCTAACCAATCAAATGGCTAGAATAAGCGAAAATTGGCGATAATTTCTTATGGTATCACTAGTTTCAGATTGAAATTTTCCGAAACTACCGATAGGCTTTTTTATTGAATAAAACTAGTCACTAGCCTTAAACCTCTTAACTAGCCTTAAAACCTTTCAAGGGAATATCCAAGCTTATCATTTTTGCTCCTTCCTAAGTATCCTCCATAGAAAAACATCCTTTAGATAATGAGGAAATAATGTATATTCAAAACTAAAGAAAAAAATGTGAAAATATTTTTCATTCATTTATTTTCTTGTCTCAAAAAATACAACTTTTCTATTCCATGAAAATTAAAGAAAAAAGTTTTCAAAGGAAAAGGAAAAGGAAAAGTGTTGTACGTAAATATAGTTATTCATTCAATGATACAAAGGAATTATCGTCAACTTTCGGCAATTTTAGCCATTTCATTGGTTAGAGATTACATCATCGGGAAGCTTATTGGTTTATTCTAAAATGTCACAATTAGATGTTTTGTTAAAAACAATTAGCCAAACTATATTGGGCCTACAGAGTACATCAAGTTGTTTAATATTGTGGAAAAGAAGAACTTAATAAATATAATTATTGAATCAATGAAGGCCTAAATTTGTGCTAATTTGAGGACAGAAATTGAGATAAAAACAAACAATACTGTGCATGTGCAATATAAGATAAATTGAGTGAAAAAAAGTCGAGATGTTAACTAAAGACCAATATTCTAGGACTTAATTAGGGATGTATGTATGTATTTATGAGCCTGGGGGGACGGATTCCACCCCCCCCCCTTTAAAAATCTTTAAAAATGAACCAATTAAGCTAATATGTGGTAGAGTTATAGTCCTTTATAAGTTCTATCAGAAAAATTGCCAAAAAATGTCGCCACTAGCTCCAAATTTAAAAAAAAACTGGTGGAGATGTTTCTCATAACACCATAAACATATATATTGAAAAGAATAACATTTTATCACTATCAAAAACAAAAAAAAACAGGTGTTTTGTTTTTGGTTAAAATGTATTGAAAATATAGGAAAATTTGTACCTTCCCCTGACAAAAGTCCTCTAACTTCCGACACAGGGCGTCCAATTGACCTCAGACCTTGCAAATATATTAAACTAAATAAAACTAAAAGTCAGAAAAGGACAAGGCATAACTTTTTCCATTTTTTAGTTATTGGACAAAATATGATAGAAAATTTAGGGAATTTCAAGATAAAATCTTGAACAGAAGGAGGGAATTGTAAGCAAAAAGGTTATCAATCATTTTATTTTATATTTTATTCACAATCGAAGCAAATCGGGTGATGATGATCAATTCAATGTCTATGAAATTTAATAACGAAAAATAAGCGGACTTGAAAACAAAATTTTAGAAATAAATCTATAGTATAAATTAAGATAGGATGTTAATATGAGACAGTCTCCTCATCCTATTGATTGGTTAAAAACTACGTCATCAAGAATCTGATTGGTTCGTTTAGCCCAGAAAATTTAGGTTTTCACCTGCAACAAATTTCAAAAGTTGATTTTTTTATAAAATTCTCAAAGCCAATAGTATTTAGCAACAACAAAAAAAATGTCTAAGAAAGTTCCAATGTGGAAACCCTATTTTAGGAGGTTTCATGGTCCATTCCGGTATAAAACGGGCACCCCTGGAAAACCATACCTTTTTTTCATCTACTTTTCATTTTCAACCCAGCTATCTAATATACCGGAATGGACCATAAAACCCCCTAAAACAGGGTTTCCATAATGGGACTTTCTTAGTAATTTTTTTTGGTGTTACTAAATACCATTGGCTTTGATAATTTACAAAAAAAATCAACTTTCTCAATTTGTTGCAGGTACATTTAAAATTAACTTGACTGGACTAGTTTTGAAATGTCACATTTTGATAATTTAATAAAACTAAAAATTTTGGTGAATTTGTTTTTTGAACCAAATAAAATCTTCATGATGAAACTACGTAATCAACACTCTAAATTATACAGTTTTGAGATGACCCCTAATTTGAACTGAATTATGGGTAAATTAAGAAACCATTTGGAATAGTAGTTAGGGCTGAAAATAACTGATCATGCTTAAAAATAAAGAGTTTTGAATTTTTTGTTAGGGACTGTTTACAAATTATAGGTAAATCTACCATTTGATTGGATGAAAACCACATGTTGAAAGTTTAAATTCGTTCACTTTAGCATGAGTGAAAATTATTCTTGATGATGTATTTTCCAACTAATGAAATGAAAATTTTACCAATTGCAGACAAACCCTTCAAGGTTATACTACGAAAAAATGATCATCAAATGCACGTTCTTTTGAAAAAGGAAAGTAATTTCAAGTGAAAGCAAATTTTTTGCACAAAGATACTTATTTCTTAAGTTTCTACACAGAATAC
This sequence comes from Nanomia bijuga, assembly GCA_032273505.1. Classification (NCBI taxonomy): domain Eukaryota; kingdom Metazoa; phylum Cnidaria; class Hydrozoa; order Siphonophorae; family Agalmatidae; genus Nanomia; species Nanomia bijuga. The sequence goes on from JAUKPT010005088.1 coordinate 5,063, forward strand.
CCAAGAAGAGGGAAAGATCAACACACTCACACGCATGCACCTCTAACACAACAACGTTTAACAGGTGAAAAAAATCAATACTCAACTGTAAAGATCTTTTCGAAGCATACTCAAAACTGTCCACTTATCAGTCGCACCCACTAAACATAATGCTGTCCAAAATCAGAGCTACATGAGATGGTTGCAGAGACATAATTGGGGGGGGAGGCAGACAATTTAGAAATGCAAGTATGAATTATTTCTTCAGGTAGAGGTTTAGAAATGCAGAGGGGTTCGATAGATTTAGTATGAAAAATCAAAAACCCACTTCAGATGGACCTATTGATAGAATTATAGAAATATGCTGCCCCCAAACACACACTAGCACTTTAACATACACACAGTACGTTGAACATAAGTTGAACTTTTTTTCGGTATTATGGAGGTTCAACTTATCGGGAGTTAACTGTATCAGAGATAAAGCATTTTATAAACACTTTCTTTATGCTTTGTATGCAAATTTAAGGTAAATTTGCCATTTCATTTGTTGAAAATTATATACCCAAGAATCCTATTGGTTCACTTACAAATGTGATCATTTAATATTCTTCAGTGAACCAACCAAAATCTTGGTGATGTAATTTTCAACCAATGAGACAACAATTTTACCTAGGATTTGCAGACAATCCCTAATAGAAATTAATTAATAAATTGATTATATGAATGTTTCTTTCTTATTAATGTATTATAGGAAAATGAGATGAGCTGAGGATGGATTTCTAGGTGGGGCAAGCCTCTTTGAATTTCAAGGGGGTTATATCTCTATGTTGGACTAAAAATTCTAGGTGGGAGCATATACCTTAGCCTTGTCTGAACTAAATGAGACTCCAGTCAAACTTGTCAGTATTTAGAAGTAGCATGATAAAAAGCTGTCATAATTTTCTCTTATCATTACAATTCAGTTACCACAGTTGAAAATACAAGGTCAGATTAGAATGTTTTAGGTGCAGCCTATCCTTAAAGATTGTCTAAAAATTATTGACAAACTACTTCTTACATCTACAACAGTTCAAAATAGAATGAAATTAATAAAAGGTCATTTCAAAACTTGGTCGAATTTAGACTATTGATTGACCAAATATTACATCATAAAGATTTAATTGGTTCAAAAAACTATTTCACCAAAATTTTTAGTTTTACTAAAACATCAAATTGTGACCTTTTTAAACGAACCAATCACATTCTTAATAATTTTCTTGTAATTATCAGCCAATCAATAATCTAAACTAGACAAAGTTAAGAGGCAGTCCCTTCAAATTTGTTGAAATTTATATCATTTTCAGTTTTAACAAAAACATCCAAATGATGACATTTTCAAGTGAACATTTTCAATCAGATTCTTGATGAAGTAATTTTCAACCAATGAAATGTCAAATTCGCCAATTTGTTTTTTCAATAAAACCGAATTATGAGGATGACGAGTCATGCAAGGTAATCCACTTAGTTAAAAAGGTTTCTACTAATATCATAAACAATTCTGATCAATACAAATATAGAGCCCTATTGTGTATTGATCTATTTTTGTTATGATGCTTTCATAGCAGGCCTATAACGATGGATGGGAAACATCAGACCAATCTCATATTCAAGTCTCAAAACGTCATATATGAAAATGTATTACTCATGATAGGGGAAATATTGGATATTAGAATATGCATGCCATGCATATCCTTTTTTGATTAGCGATTGTCACCAAATTATGGCTAATTCAATCTTTTGATCGCTTGGAAATTACATCTTCAAGATTCTGATTGGTTCATTTATAATCGCTTTCATCATTTTTGATTTTAATAAAACTTTAAATTGTGAATCAAACCAATTAGCTTCATGATGATGTAATTTCTAACCAATCAAACGACTAAAAAAGCCGAAATTTGGTGACAATTACTTATGCAATGATACAAACATGTAGACATAAAAAAGAAAACTAGCCGAACGATATTGGACCCCCACAGAGTACTGGAGTTGTGCAATATTGTGGAAAAAAAACAACTTAATATAGATAATTATTGGAACAATTATGGCCTCAATTTGGGGCAATTTGGGACCAGAAAATTGTGATGAAAACTTAAACAACATTCTTTAGTTGTTGAATACTTTTTAGAGCAATCAGCGTGCAAAATAAGACAAATTGAGTGAGGAAAAGTCGAGGTATTCACCAATAATCATATTTTAAGGCTTATTTTGGGCTTAATTAGGGCCAAAATAGACCAGATGCTTTTATAGCCCTTCTGTGTATTGATTAATCCCTGTTAAAATGCTTGGGCCTATGAAAGTAAATTTCAAAAGTCTAGTTCTAGGTTTTTTCATAACTTAACCATTTTTCCACCAATTACCTCAATTTCTAGCGAGGTAAGAGCTATGGTATAGTCCTTTGGTATAGTGAAAAAAGGCCCTCCCCACTGTTGGCTAAATATTTACTGCTGCCACTTTTTCTAGAAAGCTATTTCATAACCCTCTACCTCCCCTGAGGGTAAGATCTGGCCAGAATATTGATAAGTAAAATTGAACCAATCAGAATCTTCATGATGAAGTTTCCATCTTTACCAGATGTAACAAAATTAGACAAACCTTTGAGACAATCCTTACCAGGCCCAGCGTAAAGGATGAGACACCTCCCCCTGGCCCCTGAAATCGAAAAACTGAAACAGAAACCCTGGATTTTTCGCTAACGGCAGGCCTGATCCTTACGTTTTACAAATTCATACAAAATTCATGAGAATTTGTTACTCAAAGAGAATATTGGGTATTGAATATTGATATAGGCATAGACTTTTTAATTGATGCAATAAATGATACGATGAGACATATATTAAAACAGGAGGACTCGAATCAGTGGGTACATTTTTCATCAAATCCCACCGAGGCATGCAAACTCAAGATTAAAAGAACTAAAAAGAATAAATATATTTATATAATATAGAAACAGAAAAGGGTGGATAATCTAGCATGACATAAACATAAAAGAACAGAAGGGTTCATCTGCAAAATATCGGTGAGTTTGTCATTTGATAGGTTGAAAGTTATATCATCAAGAATCCCATTGGTTCACTATCTGATGTTTTGTTAAAACTTAAAAAGATATAAATATTCTTTTAGTGAACCAACCAAAATCTAGGTGATGTAATTTTCAACCAATGAGACAACAATTTGTAGACAATCCCTTACAGACCACCCTGGTAGCCTATCACAAAAGTATCTAAAGTAGATCATCAATTATGAACGAATAACAATATAGTACCCCATGTCTTGAGGTATATACAAAAATATAAGAAAATTAAAATAAGTCATGAATGAATTACTCATAGTATAAAAATAACTTTCTTTATAAAAGCTTGTTCTCTTAAATCGGATATTGTATCGACCAGATTTTCTAAAAAGACTTACAAGCTTTGTAAGTTTTAGGTTTGATAAGATTATTACAAATGATAAACCAAATCTTTTACCCTATCAGGGGGAGGGCGGTACTAAAATACATGACATAGGGCCTTTAACTTGGTTGGTGGTGTCCGGAAAATGTCTAAAAAACTTTTAGTATAAGGGTATTAAAGTACTTAAATTTTGGCTATTTTGTGTTAAAATATGTCAAAAAAAAAATATTTTCGTGAGAGATCGTGAATGTTTCCAAGAATGGCATCTTTGTTTTTAAACGTGAAAATCAAAATGACGAAAATAATTTGAAAATTTGAAAATGACATAGAAACACACAACTTTTTACAGCATCGATGTCGTTGCATGAAACTTTAGGAAGAGGGTGGTGTTTGGTCAAAAAAGTACTAAAAGTACTTTAAGGATAAATTAAAATACTGATTTTGACCATGGGGTGGTGGTATACTGATTTTTGCCAAATTTCATCTTAAAATCATCAATAACATCAAAGTTTCACAAATTCCCTGTTTACACTGAATCTGATAATTCTCATCCATTCAGAATCTCCCTGCCTGGTCTTACAAGTCATCTGATAAAATATGTCTTTCTTCAACCTTATCTCCATCTTTAAAATAAGAATAAATTTAGTTTATAAGAAGATATGAAAACACACAATTTCTATTGAATTTTTTATAATAGAAAGTATTAGTGAAATCTATTTTTGGGATAAGCGACTTAAAAAATATTGATTTCAGTATTACTAAAAACTAAGAACTAAACTAAAATCAATATCATCACTTGTATGCCAATTATTAGAATTCTTATATTTTATATGCTTAGTTTTTATACCGCCAAAAAAATAGTTGAAAAATGGTAATTTTGAGAAAATTGGGTCAAAGTGGAATTCAGGATTTACTCATAAAAGATGGAATTCTATGTAGAGCGAGGAAAGAAGGGAAATACCATCTTGAATTCTTTAAACTTGATTTTTGATTATTCAAAACTTTGCTTATGTGTCTTGTCCATGGGTTATTTTACTACAGGCCATACCAACGTGCTTGATCTAATTTTTTCAGGGTGAATTAATATCAGTAAAGAATGAAATTTTATGCAATCGCCAAAAAAAAAAAAATGATTGAACATTCGAGGAAATATGAGGAGCTTTCGATTTCACCTAAAGTGACAAAAACACAATGAAATATTGAAACTTGTGGTTTCTAATTTTGGCATGGCAAAGGTAACAACTTAACCTATATTCGTGCCATTTTTTGTGAAAAACGGGGTTCACACTCAGAAGATAACGATATAAGTCTGTCAAAAATGAAATGAAATTCAAATCATATACCTTCTCATTTAACGATCTATCTAGACGGCAATAAATGTAAGTAATTATCTTAATGTACTATTGTGTCTTTCTTTGAAACTTTTAAGTTAATAGACCAAATGCACAAACGTGTAATTATCATGGTATTGCTTGATATAATAGAATTCTATCTACTATTATTATGGAATGATTACAAATAATACAGCAATGATACCAGGTAGATTATTTAGCCAATAGCCATATTCCCATAAATGAACTTTATTTGAATAGAAACAAACATTACAACACAGCTGATTTGTTAATTTGCTAACTTAAAAATGAGAATGAAAACATGAGGCAAACCTAATCTCGGCTCTCTTCACAAAAAAAGCACATCTGCTCATTTCAATGGAGTTTTTCTTTACTTGGGTACAAGGGATTTTTGATAACCTCAAAAGATATTCTAAAGTATGAATTTTTAATATAAAATATTATCATTTTTTTAGATATGAATCCAATCGTGAACAGACTCATAGAGTCTACCAAACAAAATGAACTTGTAATGGGAATGCGGCCAAGGACAATAAAACAGCCTCATCAAAGATCTAACTCTACTTAACCCTAAACGTACTGGGGGGGGGCGGATTCCGCCCCCCCCTGCTGGTTTTTGTTCAAAAACTCAAAAATGAAAAGAGATAAAGCCTTGTCCTTTTCTGACTTTTAGTATTATGTATTTTTACACCTTTTGGCAAGGTTCTAAGTCAATTGGACCCCCCTGTCAGAAGTTAGAGGATTTTTTTAAATTTGGAGCTAGCGACGTCATTTTTTGGCACTTGACAGGTTTTTCCGTACATATATAAAAAATATATAATGACGTCATCACAAAAAATGA
>JAUKPT010005089.1:0-10664 GCA_032273505.1 Nanomia bijuga
GTGTGTGTGTGTGTGTGTGTGTGTGTGTGTGTGTGTGTGTGTGTGTGTGTGTGTGTGTGTGTGTGTGTGTGTGCGCATGAGTGTGTGTGTGTGTGTGTGTGTGTGTGTGCGCATGAGTGTGTGTGTGTGTGTGTGTGTGTGTAAGTGTGTGTGCTTTGACCCATAATTCCTCTAAACTGAGGTTAAACTTTCTCGGCATTTTTAGAATTGCCACCTGTTGGTTATCGTGGCTCTATGCTTTCATAGGCAACTTCGGGGAAATCCTTAAATAGTCAAGACACTCACCAAAAGATTTTTCAAAAACTTTGGGGTACCCCCCCCCTCCTTTGATACGTATAAGTCATTAAAAAGTGTAAAAAGAGGGAACCAGGTTAAACACCGTCAGGGAGGTCACTGATATAGGCAGACGATCTGTCCACCACTGGGACGAAGTGATTGGGATTGAATCCATTATCGGAGTTTCCGTCAAGACGCTTACTGGTCCACAGGAGGAAGATCGGAGTTGTATATATACAACATGAAGGTACTATCTTCTGGTTGAACAATGGTCTGAAGGCATACGGAACTTCGGGATAAACAGAATATATTGGCCGTTTCAGGACTTCAGCCAATGCCAAAATGACAACCAACGAACCATGAACCTTATCATCAGCCATCCGTTTCCCTTCATACAACACACAACTAAGCTTGTTACGATTTTCTTCCCATTCGTCATGTTGTGTTTTCATCGAGAATGCAAGAGGGAATACTCTATCAAGAGGTTTCCCACAGTCAACATCAAACACAGTGTGAGACACGTAATACTCTGCATTTCTCAGGAGTTCCTTAGAGGCAGCAGACCTGAGAGCTGAGGACAAGTCTTCAGTTCCACAAAGAAGAAGTGAAACTGATGCGAAAAGACAGTTCCCACTTTCCCTCACACTCAAAGGGGTTGGCGCCATGAGCAGCTCCATAACCTCAACGTCCACCCTCACGGGAAACATCGCCAATGATTCAGAATCTACTTTCAAGTCATTATACATCGTATTACTGATCGGATTTAAATCTTTTTTGAGATAATGTTCCAGTTGCTGCGGTTTTGGTACAGCTTTACGAGAGCGGGCTTGCTTATCGAACAATGCCCCGATGGTATTCTTTCTCCATATCTTTGGTGTAGGTGTGACGGGTGGAATGGCAACAGGTGATGAAATTGATGTTGAAGGCGTAACAGGAGGCAATGGGGCTGTAGATGTTGTTGTAGAGACCCCAGGTGATGATACACAAGCTGACGATGATGCTTCTGGTTCTGGCTCTGATTCTGCTTCTGATGTTGAAGGAGCAGCCAACGTTGGTGTTGAAGGTGAGACACCTGCGACTCGGGCTGGACACGAAGAGGTCAATATTGGTGTAGGAGAGAAAGCAGGCAATGAAATGGGGGATGTTGGTGTCGAAGGAGAGAAAGCAGATAATGGAATGCGGGATGTTGGTGTCGAAGGAGGGACAGCTGATGTTGCAGCAGGCAATGAAGTGATTGATGTTGGAGTTGAGCGAGGGAGAGCTAATTTGGCAGCAGAAGTTGTAGTGGCAGATGTTGGTGTTGAGGGTGTGGCTGGCAATCGTACGGCAGATGAAGATGAAGACCAATCTGTGATCTTTTTCGATTTACCTTTGTTGACTGCCTTTCCTGCTTCACGAACTTTGCGTGCTTCGTACCTTGCGCTATTCTCCTTAGCTGCTGTTTGTAATTCAGCCAATCGTTCCTTCACTGCGTCAAGAGCCTCCCCTTCAAAGACTTCTTTCCTTAAGAGGGACTCTAATCCACCAATGTGTTTATGTGCTTTCAAGTCCTCTAAATTGGCAGAATCTATTGTTGACACTGAAATGGTGTTTAGGTTTATCTTCTCACCCAGATCCGGACAAATGACCTGCATCACAGTGTTCATCGCACAGTCCTGTCGCAATTTTTTTCTGCCCACCGCTTTGCTGGTATTCTGTGTTGAGCGTCGCTTCTTGTGTTGGGATGTCGCTTCTTCGATCGTACTTCGTCGGAACCGCCTCTTTACGTCTTCAAGCAGATCGGAGCACCGAGCAAGAATTTTCGTGCTTTTACTTCTAAAGGCCTCCAATTCTGCAATGCACTCCTCGAAGTATTCCTTCTCCGCTGTTCGCCAAAATTTGACGACGAGCTCCTGATCGAAGAGTCCTTTCCTGCGCTCAGATATCGCCTGGGTCAAAGAATCGATGTTGTTGTTGTATGACTGAATGTAATCTATTACATTATTCAATTTCAGCTCATCCACTGCTTCCAACCTGACGTCGTCCTTCATGAACCTCTGTACACTTTTAGCATATGGGCCAGAATGACAGAGGCTCTCAACCTTCTTTCCCATCACATCAATTTTCTCCCTCAACTCCCCCCAAGTAACCCTGCATTCGGTAACGTATGTCTTGAATTGCGGGATACAGATTTCTCCCCAAGCAAATCCAAATATGCGCGACAGAACTTGGTTGTCAAACTTTAAGGATTCTGTGAATGCCTGTGTTCGAACCAGGCATCGAATTTCTTTGGGGTAGTCCCCACTTTTGCATTGGCTTTCTTTAGGTAGAAGATTCTCCTTGTCTTGTAGAAGAGTCTTTAAACGCTTGAACTCCTTCATCGTAAAACCTGCATCCTCACAGGTCTCATCCAACTTCTCGGTTTCCAGATCGATCAGTTTTTTCAGGTCCAACCCTTGCCCTTTAAGTTTATCAGCAACTTCTTTGCTAAAGCCGTTGTCAAGAAGGAATGTTTCCATTGTGTGAGAGGTCTGTTCAATCTAAAATCCAAGGCGGAAAGGAGTAAAGATGAATAAACAAACTCAACTCACCTATCCAGGTTGTGTGTGTGTGTGTGTGTGTGTGCTTCAATTACTTTTCAAATGCAAGTTATATTATCATGAGTGCCTGGATCTATAACCAATAGATCAAAGGCAAACACATACAACGAAAAAATTTGCATAGACAGTGAACCTGTCTATACCACAAACAATACAAAAACCTATATATAAAATAAAACACCAATAATCACATTTTCATGAAACATTTGATGATTTTCATTGTCCCAGTCAATGCATTTTTTTGGCATTTTAAAATTGTTTCTTCAATATTGCTAACTTTCAATTTCTTCAGATTATCAACTATTTGTTTTGTCACGAGACCTGTTGCACCGATAATCACTGGAAGCACTTCATACGTGTATTCAGGATACAATCTTTTCAATTCAGCAGCTAGAGGGAGGTAGTAATTTTGTTTCAGTTCAATATTTTTGTCAATGTTTACATCAAGGCAGACGCAAATATCTATTATGAAACATTTCTGTTCATCACGTTTCCATAGCACTATATCCGGCTTATCATGTTCGAGTTTCACTAGAGTCTTTATTCTTGTATCCCACCATATTTCAGTTTTGTCATCAGTGTAAACTTCTGTTATTCGTTGCCTAGTGTTCTGATCGGTTTTCGGATGAATCGATTGGTAGATGATATTAGCCACTTTATTATGACGCCATGGAAGGTACATTGAAATACTCAGTCTAGGGCAGGCTGCAATGATATGTTGGATTGTTTCTTTATTTCGTTTGCAGAGTCTACAATAAGCTTTTGTTTCGTGATCCTTTAGCCTTTTTGTTTTAAGAGCATTTGTAAAAATTTCTTCTTCTTGCACAGCGCACAAGTATCCTTCTACGTGTGATGAAAAGGTTGACTTTTTCATCCAGGCATTTGTAAGTGTCGCATCACAATTTTCTACTTTGACTCGAGTTCTCATCAAGTATCCATGTTGCGGTTTTTCAATCCAGGCATGTACGTGATTCTGTTTGATTTTCTCTGTCAATCGTTTTGTCACTGATTTTGGATTTTCATGATCATTTGTATTTACATCAAAGCATTGTATTACCTGACTGGCAACTCTCATCAATGTATCTTCATGTTTAGTCACAAGAGCTAGAAATGGGTTATGCGGTGATCTTTCTTTAAGATGCCAGCTGATCGAGACTGTCCTTGAAATATAAATATAAATGTGTGTGTGTGTGTGTGTGTGTGTGTGTGTGTGTGTGTGTGTGTGTGTGTGTGTGTGTGTGTGTGTGTGTGTGTGTGAGTAGGTGTCTGAGTGTATGAGTATGTGCATATCTATATGTGCATAAACTCTCTCTCAAAACCATCCAAATTCGTCTAAATTTGCATAATTTAGGGGCAAATTCAACATTTTTTACAACCCCCTCATTATATTATGACCCCCTTTTTCTTCATTTTGAAAAAGCGTTAACCCTACCTCCTTAATAGCCCCCGTACATTCAGGAACAGGAGAGTATGTGTATTTGTAAGGAGGGTTCCGCGTGTCAGCGTGTCTTAATAATATAAAGTCTTAAGTAAAAAATATGCCTCTCTTTTACAGTGCCGGAAAAATGTAAGAACCTAAAAACAATTCAACAATAGGTTCTTTAGACGGAGTTCCGGGCACTACAGACTCGTCTTCTGAGTCTGTAAACCCCAAATCAGCATCATCAGGCCTTTCCTTCCGCTTGGGAGCCATCTCATACACTATCTCCACCTCTTCTTCACACATGCTCTCGACTTCTTCTTGATACACCACTTTCACCTGTTCCATACCATTGTCCTCCACACTGTTCCACTCTTCTGCACTGCTCTCCTCATCCACACTCTCTACCTCTTGCTCATCAGTATGGGTTTTCATGTGTCTGTTGAGTGATGACTTGTGTGTGTAGATCTTGGAGCATTGAGAACATGTGAGCTGAACTTCACAAGAACGAGAACATTTGTTTTTCTTGAGGTGTTTCTGGAGAGAGTCTTTTCGCAAGTAGCTTAAATTACACTTGAGGCATACAAAGAACGGTCGAGCTTGGTGGCATTTTTTGTGACGGGACAAATTCGTGTTGTGCTTGTATACTTTTCCACAAGTTTCGCACTCAAACCCAGGAGATTTTTTCTTCCCTTTGGGTGCCACTTCTGTCTCTTCCTCTTCTGAAGAGAGTGACTCCACATTCTGATTGTCAGTTCTATCCATTCTGCTAAAACTTAAGAACCAAGAAGTGTCAAAGCCCTGTGATAAAGTACAACCCAAGCTATTTTTGATGGTCGAATCGCCCCCACCCCCCAGTTTGAGTATTATAACTGATACCTTATATAATTTTTCAGCCTATGTTACTCCTAATCAACACTAGCACATAAAGAGAGAACTGAGAGATATGGCTGATAACTATATTGTTTAAGCCCAAAACGTCCTTTTAAGAATCCAATCTGTCAAACGCGGAAAATCATGGAAATAAATGCCCTTGGGAATGCAAATCAGACATCGAAGAGGACCCCAATAGGGACCATACATATATGACGTCCACATGGTAGAAGATGGTAGATGGGGGGAGGGAGGGGGGTTACGGACGGACAGACAGACGGACAGACAGACAGACGGACGGAGCTGATTTTATAGGACCCGCCGTTGGCTGGGCGGGTCCAACAAACACTCTCAGATAACTGTTCAGAATTGGCGGATCATTCACAGTACACAACTGTATGGAATTGGCACGTCACTTCTGCAGACACAATCTCACACAATTGGCGGATCACTTTCAATTAAGCCACCAAACAGATACTACTCACAGATAACAGTTCAGAATTGGTGGATCATTCACAGATGCATAAATGTATGGATTTGGTATATCACTTCTGCAGACACAATCGCACACAATTGGCGGATCACTTTCAATCAAGCCAACACAGACTATACACTCTCAGATAACTGTTCAGAATTGGCGGATCATTCACAGTACACAACAGTTATTGGCATATCACTTGTGCAGACATAATTGTACATAATTGGCGGATCACTTTCAATCAAACCGCAAAACAGACTACACTCTCAGATAGCTGTTCAGAATTGGCGGATCATTCACAGTACACAACTGTATGGAATTGGCATGTCACTTGTGCAGACACATTGGCACACAATTGGCGGATCACTTTCAATCAAACCGCAAAACAGACTACACTCACAGATAGCTGTTCAGAATTGGCGGATCATTCACAGTACACAACTGTATGGAATTGGCATATCACTTGTGCAGACACAACCGCACACAAATGGCGGATCACTTTCAATCAAACCACCAAGCAGATATTTTGCATTCAACCTTCAAATACAAGTCAATATCATGAACAATTGTTTGAAATATATGTAATATTTTCAAATAATTACCTCTTAGAGGTCAATTTTCACTAACTTTTTAAGCATATCTTTGTTTTGCAAGAAAATATGAGATTTCATAGGAAAAATCTCCCCCCTAGATTTAGGGAAGGGGGTAGACACTAGGCACAGATACATAAATGTATGGATATCATTACTGCAGATAGATTTTTAGAAAATTTTTCTAAAAATCATCCCCCCCCCATGATCCCAGGTTGGGGGACACATTCTTGTTGTTATACATTGATATAAGTAGTACTTATATCTATGTATAATAACAAGAATAGCTCAGAATTGCTTTAAGGCAACGAGGCAATGAACTATAGGAAAGGAGACCAAACATCACAAATGTGCATCAACCAAAAAAAAACATCTCTAATCAAGTACAATTTATGATGAAAACATTTCTATACGAGACTTACACTCATTACAAATCAGAAATAACAAAAAATAGGAAAAAACTGTAGTTGGGTCCCACATCCCCATTTCAAGTCTCAGTGTACATGGATGTTTCGGCTGAAGCCTCTAATGATTCTGCAGAAACTTGAACATACACAACAGTCCATTTTGTGGCTAGAGTGTGCCAAATTTCTTCTCCCAACTGAAAATAATAGGTCTCCCCTTGTTTTCTAATCCAGAGCCTATTCTATGGAAAGGTTTTTAGATCACAATATTTGCAACATTGCAAACAGTTGGGAAAACCCTGTTTAGTATCAAATTTCAATGGCAAACCATGTTTTATGGAAGATACACAAACCAAATAAAGTCCTGAATAGCTCTGAATAGCTCTGAATTGACACCAGGGTTTTTCATTATGGGAGTGACGGGGGGAGGGGGCACACACACACAACAACTTGCATCACGGACTAACAAACAGACTGACAAACGGTGCTGGTTTCATAAAGACTCTTAACTGAGTCCTAAAAAAGGAGTCTAGTCAACTCACAAGTTCAAGCACAAAGGGAAAATGGGGGAAATTATGAAATTAGGGAAAATTCCCCCAAAAAACTTAAATGTGCCATGGTTAGGATGAACAAATGTGAAATCTAATTTGTTAATCATTGAAAAAGCAAAAACATTAGCATCTTATGTTAAAATATTAAACAACAAAAATGAGTCAAGTCACAGCTCCACTTTAGAAAATCAAACAACAAAGAATCAAGTCACTAGTCACATGTAGTCTGATGCACGCCAAGTCCTTGTTTCCCTTCCAGAGCGTGTTGTGGTGAATATATCACATACATTATCAGATTCACCAGTCACTGAATCAAAGTCTTCGAAGTTACTGTCTGACACATCCATAGGGTCATGATCTGCATCTGAACCATCCTCTTCATCGCTACAATCAGAGTCTTTGGATTCCATGTCATCAGGATCATCCACTTCATCCTCAGTTTGCACAGGGTCATCTGATCCTCCCACCACGCGTATTACCTCCTCTTCCTCCTCATTGCCATCATCCTCAGATTGTTTGTCCTCTTCTTGCTGATCTTCATTGGTTCGAAGATTGTCTTGAAATTGTTTAAATATGATATGACCCCTAATGAAACTGCACTTCTCTGGCTTCCGGAAAGATACCTGATCAGACAACTCATGTTTTTCCAGGTACAAATTCAAAGTTTTCACAGAGAGCTTCATGAATGTGTTTTTCTCTCCTACATCCTTCCAATCAATGTCTTCATAGTTAATGACTTGCTGCTTTTCCAGATTCTTCCGCTCTTCTTTCTTCTCCTTCCGAATTTGCAGAAGCTGCAAATGTTCCAAGGCTGAAATCACCAATGGACGCTGCACTATGAATTTCTTAGAGAAGCTGTCAATACTGGATGGATCATTAAGTGAAATTGATCCATTGGAAACCAATTTTTTCAAATGCACTCTTGGTTGGAAATCATCAATCAACCTTGGTTTTCCTTTGTCATCCTTAGTAGGGGTGGTAAGAACATCAAGATAGTGGAATGCAGGGAGTTGGGATACGTCAGGAAAAGGTGCAGGCACACGAGTGGTTTTTGGTCCAACCCAAGGATGCTTGGTGCAATAGTCACACACAATTCCATTTTTTTCACAGGCTCCCTTCACAAATTCCAGGTACTTTTCTCCTGCATGACAATGACTCTTCAAAAATGACAACACTTTTGCATAGTAATGCCCACCAGGTGATTCAGGACGTTCACGAACACCTTTAGATAGGAACATATCCAAGAACTCAGCATCATTGAAGAACAACTCCTCAGTACTAAGGTTTGTAAATGCCTTCATGTATCCATTAGGTGCTACAGCACCATCCAACTTAGATTGGATTTCTTTACAAACCATTCTTGCATTATGAACCATCCTTTTCTCCTCAGCAGCTTGGAGCTCCTCGAGTGACATCCTTTTCAGAATATCGACTTTTTGAGGATCCAACAATTTCTGACGCTCCCACTCAATGGTTGAACCATCGCAAAGAGCATCACCAATATAGGATTGACACCGCTCAACTTCATTATAGGAGCTGTCCCCATTGGCGAGATGGTACCGGATGTAATAATCATTGTCTTGGATGCGAATGCGTTGTCCTATCCGCATCTGCACATCATGCTGGTGGATTGAGACACCAGGCCCAGCATCAGTTGATTCAATTATCTTAGTTTTCATTCTGGGCAAAGATATCATCTTGTGTACAGTTGAGCACTTAGAACACAACTGATCCAGTTTGGTTGCAAGGTTTTGGGGAGATTCAGTGGACAGAAGTATTGCCAACTGGTTTATCATATCTGATAGTGGAAGTAGTTCAGCTTTCAATTTTTCATAGTGTGGCAAGTTTTCAGGATGTAGAACAGTACTGAATGAGAAAGCTTTCCACACAGTCCGTCGTAGTGTGTAAAGACGAGACTCTTCATATTTCCGATGAATGCAGGACTCAGACTCAGATATCTTACTGATGTCCTCAGCATGAGTCGAATCAATATAGTAAGCCAATATGTCCTTCAGCATTACCTTCAATGCCAAGAAGTGCTTGTCTTGGCAATCGGCTGTGTCTACTAGGTACTTATGTGGAATTTCATGTCTCAGTTGCATTGCCTCACTGGCCCACACTTCACCAGAACTGCCCACCCAGTGCTTTGGCCTCACAAAGACATAAGTTGAATCCGAGGTTAAAACTTTCCTTGGTTTGCTCCCTTCCACCTCCACGTAATCTTTACTCAGGTACCTGTAAGTACCAGGTGTGATATTAACCATGTATGTTGGGAAATCATACTTGGGAAGCTTGCGGGCTTTACTCTCATCACTTGACTGAATAATCTTTTGACAACGCGCACTGCGAAATCCAGTCGAGGTTCCTGGCTGCAAATACGCCTTGTCATCACTGCTAACCTCGAGTACATATGCTGCGTCAGCTTTGTTGGCAACATAGTGATGACGATCCACATTGCGTTTGAAGGATCGCAGGTAATGAGTTGTCTCATTTTCATTGTCTTCTCCCTTGGGAGCTTTTTTGGTGCAGAACAATCCAAGGCCAATATGTAACTTTGCTTGACGTGATCTTTTGTTTCGAGCACGTCCTCTGTTGTATACGGCTGTCACAGACTTTAGTGTGGAAAGGCCTCTCTTCCTTCTATTCATGTTAACTATCTTCTTCATGTCTCTCTTCTTCACCCGCCTGTTTGTGTAACACACCTCGTCACCACGTCGACCATGGGCCACCGATTTTGTTTCTATCATTTTGAGGAGGTGTCGTTCATCAACCTCATCCATCATCCTCTTCCGTCCAGCTCCAAGTTTTCTGGCCTTCAGACGCCTTTTCTCAACGATTTTTGAAAACTTTCTTTTTCGCATCATCTCCAACTTCTTCTGGCACTGTTTTCTTTCTGTTTCAGAGCTTGCTTCTTCTGGATGGTGAACATGTTTGATGTCAATAATTCTCTGTTGAAGGTCTTCAATGTCATCATCAAACTCCCCTAATTTTTCCTCACTCCAGTCCAACACAAGATCGTTCCTTCTGTTTTGCATCTTCTTCAACTTTGTTTCCAATTCATTTGACAGGGAAGATAGATGCGTATCCACATCAGCCTTAGCTTCTGCTTTGATTTCGTCTGTAGTTCTGATGACATTGAGCACTTCCTTGGTTAAGTGTTCCAATTCGATTCCAATTCCGGGTAAAATTTTCAATTCGGAGAATGAGCAGAACAACCCAACAATAACTTTTGTAACCTTTCTGTCCCACTCTGTATCTACAGACTCAAGCACTTTGTCCATGCTCTGCATCAATTCTGATGAGCATACTTGTTCTTTGAATGAACTATTCTCATTTTCATGAATGAAAGTCAGGAAATGGTCCAGGTCAACATCATCAGGTCTCAACAGGATTGTGTTTTTATATACATACACACATAGTCCATACCTTTCACTACAAATAAATTCTCTGAAATGTTTTCGGGTATCGCTGTTCTTCAACTGCTCAGGGACCA
>JAUKPT010005090.1:0-10662 GCA_032273505.1 Nanomia bijuga
GACGTGAGCTAGATACATTTTTCATAACAATCAAAATTTGCCTTTACTCTTAGAAACCAGTTGTTTCTAATTACTTTCTTTCATAATTTTTTGCGTGCATTACTTAATGGTGTCTATTTAAGTAAGGTTTACACTTTAAGAACCTTACTCTAGATCCGGCCTTACATCCGTCCGATTAAACGCGTAAAAGGTGTCATAGCCTTCTCTATACACGGCCATACATCTTACCGAGAAAATCGAGTTGGACGTTTTGGGACCAGCTGCGATCAAACCAAGCTGCTTAGTGTATTTACAAGCATGTCCAAAATACGTGGAACGAATTTATCTTTTTGGATAAATTATTGGGGGAAATATGGACCTTTCGTACTTTTTGCTATTACAGTCAATAAGTCATTCGCTTTTATATTTTTGGTATCTGTATAATCCTCTTAACGTCAAAACTACCTTAAGTGGATAAAATTTCGCATAGATGGAATTTCGCGGTTTTCGCATTTTTTTGCAAAAAGCGCGAAATCAAATCCACGCAAAATGGACATTTTTTTTTTTAATTGTCATTTTCCTAGACTGCGAAATTAAATCCAAACGAAATTCTTAACCGCGAAATTAAGACCACGCCAAATCAAAATTTTCGGCCGTCTGCGAAATTAAGTCCGCGCGAAATTTTATCCACTTAAGGTACAAAATGTGTTTTTTAGCTGATTAAAGTTTTAGTAATCAATAACATGTGAATAGCCCTTTAGAGAGTTTACTTTCAAATAAATGTCCATGATTTATTCATCGACAACTTTCCCTTTTTTTTCGTGTTTAGAAACAAAAAGGAAAGGATCTATATTTCTAGATCCATCCCCTTTTTCGTAAACTTTCATTGTTTGTAAATTTGAAAATAGATGATGAAATGCAGAATGATACAGATGACTGTCAAGATGAGTAAGACAAGATGAGTGAGACAAGAGAAAAAATAGATCACATGATACGTGTGACGATTTGATTTCCTTGTTTCTTTTGTTTAATAACTCATAGTCATACTGTTGATCAAAGATAAAAGATAGAATAAGTAAACAAAACAGATTTTGAAATATCACAGCATTACGTATTGCTAAATTGAATTACTGCCCCACTATAAGATTTGAAAATACCTGGGTCGAATCAGGAGCGGTTCCAGGGGAAGGCCAAAGGGGCCAGATTATAATGTCTTCTTTTTAATATTGACTTATTTTAATTTTACATTGAAAATAATCCAATAATTCTTTTTTGCCCATATCAGAAATATCCGGGGAATCCAGGGTATTTTTTTCTTATTGTTGCTTACGTTGGATTTATATTTAGGGGGGTCTTGAGGGACCATCAGAAAAGCTTGTCTAATTAAAACTATTTATGTGCTGAATTTTATATCAAGATTCAAGATTCTGGGTGGTTCATATCTATATGAAGGACCCCTATTCATATAAAGCATTCCTCTGGCCACACATTTTGATCGGTTAAAATTCATGGATTTTACTAACCGTTTTTTTCTCTGATACAAAATCCTAGTGAAGTAAACAAAAAAATGGTGCTGAAAAACGTTACTTTTTTAAAATAAACGGGAGAAAAGAAAAAACAAGGATTTTGTTTTTTTGATTCACCCATGGCCAGCTGAATACAAGGCCCGATATGTTACCTACGAAGGTTAAATATCTCGATGAAAGATATAAACTTGAAATTTTGCACAAATAATCACAGTCCCGGTTAGGGCAGGGGAAATAAAGAAGAACAAAGTATTTTTGACGAAATAGCTTCTTACGTCTGTGTTTTGAAATATTAGACAAGTCGGGGGTTGCGTTTTAGATATGTCCGTTTGAAAAAATAAAAGTTGAAATCAACAATAACATTATGTAAATGTAATTACGTAAAAACAAGCAGTTAGTATATTAAATTACATTTATTTCCATCCATAATAAAAACTTCTATAGAATAAGAATTATAAAAAATTAGAAACACCGCTTTGATTAAAAGAATAAAACAAAGTTATAGAAATAGGAATTAGAAATTACGAATCATTATCAAATACAACCCCGTCTTTTAATTTACAATGCATATCATATTAGAATTTTACATTTTACTGTTGTCTCCTTGCAATTTATTTTAATTGTCTATTGAATCATTCATTTATTTACATTTCTGTTATGCCTTTATAATTGCAATTTTTTTAAAACGATCTCCAATAGTCATAATAGGTTTGAAATAAGATTAATCATTTGGAATTCAACATACCGAGCATTAAGAGACATTAATATTTTTAGTGAACGTTGTGTAAGAATCGAAATTTTTTACAAGGTTTTTTGTCATTAAAGACCAAACACTGCTAGGTATGACAATGAAATTTTTACAGAATTTGTACAGCAAAACAATCTACTTATACTGCAATTTTCAAAATATTTACTTTATTATTAGATCAATTAAAAGGCTTTAAAGAAAAGTCCTTATATCCCCTGCTAGATTTTTGTATGCGATCTCTAACCGGGACTGAGATTATTTGTGCAAGATTGTTGATATCTTTCCTATTCTTCGAGATATTTAACCTTCGTAGGTAACATATCGGGCCTTGAATTCAGCTGGCCATGCTTCACCTGAGCAAATTTCCATATTTTAATGACTAAAATTTGGCAGAAAACTGCATGAAGAGTCGTTCAATCTAAGAGAAATCTTGTTAGATCATCGACTTGTTTACCGGGTTCTAGAAAATCGGTTTTCCGAATTTTTTCGATATTCTGTTCTTACCGCCAAATCGATTGAGAATAATGAGACCTTTTATTATCT
The DNA here is from genome assembly GCA_032273505.1 of Nanomia bijuga. Lineage (NCBI taxonomy): Eukaryota > Metazoa > Cnidaria > Hydrozoa > Siphonophorae > Agalmatidae > Nanomia > Nanomia bijuga. The sequence continues at coordinate 2,797 of JAUKPT010005090.1, forward strand.
AACAAATTATAGTCTATTTCAAAATATGTGAATAACTTTGTAACTTTATGCGATAATATCGTCGATTTTTAACCGATTTTGTTGATTTTTTCAGCAAATGAAAGTAGGGAAAACGTGAATTAGGGTGACATAAGTTTTGTCTAAATTAAAGAAAAAGAACATAACTAAAATAAAGATTGAAGTTTTTGGAAATCCTGAACGAAGACAATGAAAATTACATATATGGAATTCTTAAAGCCTTGACGATCGATTGGTGTATTCATCGTGACTACAGCTCTTTTAGTTTTTGAGTATTAGGCCTAAATGTACAGCCCATCTCCTTGTTTTTTTACTTTTCGGGAAAAAGATTGTAGAAACGACCTTGCATAACTATTACAGAAAACCTTTCATGCGGGAGATTATTTGTACCAAACAGTAAGCCTAAGCCCCCATATTAATTTGATATATTGTAGTTTTATACTTATGAGCAGAGCTCGAGAATTTTACCCGCACTGCTTATGAAAAGTAATAGTCGGATTAAATTAAATATCAAACGTTACGATGACCTCATGTACTTTGGGTGTAACGGACTCGAGATATTTCACGTCTTAAATTATCACTCGTGATTAATTTTTTCATTAATAGAACTCACAACGTAAAACCCTATTTTGAGGGGTTTTTGATCACTTCCATAAAGAATCCATAGAGGACATAGAAAAAAGTGCACTTATAGAGTGTTTGAATTCAAAAATAGATAACTGAATTGAGAATGAAAAATATATGTAAAATAGGTATGGTGGTGTTTTGTTGTGATGTTATCACATGTTATTCCCGTGTAAAGTTCCAAACAACTGCATAATTTCCCCCAATTTCGCCAATTTCAATCTCAATTATCTTGGCTAATAGAAAACCAAAATTGTGCTATAGGTAATTAAAATCGTGTACCACTTCGTGTAAACAGAACTGCTACAAGGTGCCATTTTTTAAAGTGCTAGATTAACTACAAATCTTAAACCGGGGGTCAAAATTGGAGAAGAAATCTTCTTTATTTTCTTTTTAAACGCTGTGGTACACACTTTTCTTTCGCTTAATGAGTAATAAATTAATAAAGTCCACATTGAAAAAGAATATGTAAGAATATGTGCCATAGCGAACAGCTTCAATGACTACAAAACATAGGCCTGGCATACCCCAATTTTTTGAAAGAAAGGTCTAAAATTCAGGATTCTCGGTAAATTTCATTATCGTAAAGGTAATATATAACAAAAAATGATCATTTCTACAGAGTGGAATTAATGGAAAGTGACAAAATGGGTAAATGTAAGACCCAAATTTCCCGTAGAACTAAATGGTGAATCATGTAGCGGGATTAGGGCTTCATTTTGGCATGATTATTTTGAAATCTTTAATGTCCTAGTGTTCATGTTAGTTTGTTCTTTGTTTATATATAGGTGAGCCTTGTTCATTAGCAATACTATTTGAGGTCTTTCTTTGGCATTTAAACCCTGTTTGTTACTTTTCCGTTATTTTTGTATGTTTCTTTCTTTTTTTTGCTTTGTAACAATTTAAGGCAATACGACGAATTTTGAACGGATGGAATTAAATATCATTTTAATATCTGAATTATTGTCGTCCGGACGTCGACGCATGAACCAAATCGTTTTCGTTGGAAGAGAGCTATAAATGCGTCTACATACGAGTTTAGCGACCAGCTGGACGCATAACTCGTTCACGAATGAGTGTAAAATGATGAATATTCAACGATGGTTCATTAATATTTATTGTTTGAACCAATTTGTAACAACGTCGAGTTACGGACGAGTTCAGACGAAATTAACGAAATTAATCCCATCCGTTAAAAACTCGTCTTATGAACCGCACTTAACTTTTAAGGCAAAATATATTTGAATCTTGAATCTTGAAAAATGAGAGGATGCATGTTGGCGGGATTGCGGAATTTGATGTTTGGCGAGATGGCGGGATAAGCGATCATTTTTGGCGGGATAGTGGTATCCAACACTTCCCCTCGTGGGTCAACTACATGATTAAAATGTATTTTTTAATCCTTATAACATATCCAAAAAGGAAAAAATCTATGAATATGAACGAAGCCCACCGACATCCTTAAAAAAAACTACGCGATATTTATCGTACTAAACAGATGACATAAATGGAAATAAATTTTGAAAATAATACAATCTTTCGGAAACTGAAATTGCGGGTTTCTTGCGATATGTTACCATAAATTTGACAGCAATCAAATTTCAAGTACAGTTATACCTGTCTATAGCAGACATACTATATAGCGGACACCTTGCTATAGCGGACAGAATCTTTTGGTCCCGGCAGAATCCCTATAAGTTTCTTATAAAAGACCCTCTATATAGCGGACACTGCTATAGCAGACACCTGGTTATAGCGGACAAAATTTTTCATTATTTTGATTCACTGTACCTGTTTATAACGGACACTGAAAAAAAAGAAAATCAATAAATCAATCTTAAACCACATTATTAATAAAAATAATAGATAGAGACTTATGAATTATTTCCTTCTTGTTATTTTTTTGGTTTGGTCCTTTTACTAGAGGTGCACTTGCCTCCATGTTTTATCTACCCAACTTTTCGACAGGTTTTTTAATGGGTAAAATAGCTATAAGATCATGTGGACCCTGTTTGTTTTATTTATTAGTGGATGGTACTTGAATGTTGTACCAGTTCAAAGATTGATGCTTACTTGTGGCTGAACCATACAATATTGTATAAAAGTTTGCCTTGCTTATTGGGTAAAAGGAAAAGTATAAGATGTGTTGATAACTAGTACATCAACTTAAGAAGCTTCTATGTAGCGGACACCTGTCTATAGCGGACACCTTTTCTTGGTCCCGCAGGTGTCCGCTATAGACAGGTATAACTGTATTGTAATAGTTAAAAGACCTCTTCGCGGTTGAAGGCAAAATGCCAAATTATAAACAATGCGTGACGTAATGGAAACAGGTCTATAAAATTAAATTTAGATGCATTTACACCAGGTTTTGACAATGGAAAATAATATCATAGTATATCTAATAGTTAGGAAATATATTATTATATGTTATTGTCGATGATCGTGATTAATCAATTGAGAAAAACGATTACTCGAAACAATACCATATTTTTTAACCAATTGGGATATACGTTATGGTAAATGTAATCCTGATATATAATAAAAACAGTCGTAAATTTCAAGTCACGTCGTATTATTCGTGTGTCTTTATCATAATACATATATATCCGATATGTTTACTATTACGCTAATTGCTGTTTTATTATCTTGTTGGTACAAGTCATCTCTCAGAATCACAGAAAGGGAGGTGAACAAACTAATGATTTTAGTTGCTTATTCATGTGTTTTATCCTTTTCTTGCTTCTTCGTGGGTATCAATTAGTTATTTTGTGGGTGTAAGATTATTTCAGAATATTTCGTTCGACTGCACACGTTAAAATATTTCTGAATTAATAGGCATCGCTTTGGTGTGTTTTCTTTGTAGGAACATCCAAATCTGCGAAATGGAAACGGAAGAACAACGCAACAGTTACTAACGCATAAAATACAAGTCTGATATCGGATATCATCCCACCAATTTCGACATTTATTCAACCCAATACGATTTCCATTGAATATTTCATCCGGCCCTTATTTTTTAGAAGATATCTAAAACAACTTTCATTTCTGCGGACATGACAAAATGTGTCTCGCTGTAATTCATTTTGTACTTCTTTTTGCGAGTTTTTGGGCGTTAATTAAATAGAAGTGACATTGCCTTTTTTCTATCGGACAATATACGGCACATACAAATAGGTATTCTAGCAAATATGAGTTTAGGTTAGGATAAAACTGGCATTACCTTCATATTAGAATGGACACTGATTGCAGGCTACCTGATATTTCTACCAACCGAGTTTATAAGATATATTTCGAGCCCTGGTTATCACTTTTATATACAAACCTGTTACTCAGTGGCATAATTGTTTCTGTGAACTCCAGATATTTAATGTATACTAAGGGTATATGCAAAACATTTTCAATCATTTCTTAATCATACATATTAATTATTAAATTCAACATTTGTCTAATCAAACATCTTCAACTCAACTCAAACGATTGACCCGTATTTATTGCAGCCTGTACCAGGGCCATCTATGGAGTCCACGGTAGAGAAATAATGGCACTGGGTAAAGATTAAGATATTTTCACTGTAGAGACATTTGAAATGAAAAGAATGAAGAAATAGATATTTATTTGCCGACACATTACAATATTCGGAAAATTACATTAGTAGATAACAATAAAGAAATTAATATAGTACAGGATAAAAAAGACAATGAGTGAATTGAAGTGTCAAATGAAACAACAGTTTTGAAGGAAGAAATAAAATCAATGGTTTATATTTTTTAAGAGATATTTGTACATTTTACTTTTGTTTTTGAAAATTTCTAATTATTCTGAAGATCTAAAATTGACTGCTGTTTTTTAAGTAATCAGAATAATTCTTCTTTTGATTCAGGCAAATTAGTTATATTTCTTCGGTTTTCTTTTATGACGTATGTAATAGAATGTATTTAAGAAAATCTATTCAGATATTAATAACATGGTTCAGAGAAATTTGATCACTTGCGTCAATCGGATAAATCTGCAATCTCCCGCTGTTTTGTAATAACCCTATACAATAATTTTTTTTGAAATTTTGTAATATCCCTTAATATCCCCACACGTTCGGGATAATACAAAATTTCAAAAATAACTCGGGATAATAATCACAAATTTCCTCTAAAACATCTGATTACTAGTACTAAGTACATTTGTAATTGTATGATTTGTCATCGCAAATGCTTGCATCGTATATCGCGTGCAGGGGAAGAGCGGCAGCGAAACTTTTACCGGTCCAAAAGAATCTCGGTACAAAGGACCACTCCTCTAACAGGAAAATATTTGGTCCACCCCCGAGGGGTGGAGAAAAAATCGACAAAATTGTAGAAAAAGTGAAGAAATAAGTGATTTCAACTGTTTTCTATTGTTTCAGACACTAAAACAGGGAACAAATTGGAAAATGGTATAGGTAAAAAATTCGGAGTTTTGGTCAAAATATATACCCTTGCTCCGCCCCCCTGATCGTGTGTATGTATGCGTGTTTTGTAGCCATATATAGGTGTATATGCAAAGATGTCAGTGTAACGCGATCGAGTCTATCGCGACCGTTACGATCGCACAAAATTCCTCAGCGAGATCGTGAAACCGATCACCCAAGGTACAGAATTGCAACTTTGGTATCGCGTAGAAAGTTTGCGATATGCCATACCATATCATGTCAATGTTATAATTGTGTTTGAAGGTGTCATTTTTTGTTTTAAAAAAGAAGTAGATAGAATGTCACGACATCAGATAATAACTGCTTAAAGAAAGACTAACTCAAACTCGATCGTGCACACGATCGTGTAACCGACCACGTGTCAGGCCCGTGTATATGTGTATGTTTTCGTTAGTTCTATACATTTGTCACCCCTTGTCTTTTTTTTTTATCTATGCTTATATACCCAGCGCACATCCCAAGCAGTGGCAATTTACTAAGCACTACTACTTGGACTGGGATCACAGGATGACACACACAACATATAACACTGAACAGAACCCTACGTGGGACTTTCAAGCTAACAAAGCCGGGACAAGCTCCAGCTACATAGTCTAGTGGCTAATCCTACTTAATTTTAATCATTTATAAATCATATGCCTTGACGAGGACTCGAACTCGAACCCCTTGTCTTAATGCCCCGGTGGACTCCAAAGATTTCACGGGGTAGCTATTTGGACACGAATAATGACAAGGGTAGATGTTATTCTGACCGGGGCTAGATGCTTCTTTAATTGAATTGAAAAATATTCACCGAAGTCAAGAATAAAATGACCAAAGAGACTGATTACTTTTTCAATATTTGACTGGGGTTGAGAAATATCTTGGGGTGGAAAGTTTTGGCTCAGTATCTCACTGGTTAACCGACAGGTGGATCTCACCGGAACACTAAGACAAGGGGGTTTTGTTCTGTGCACATCAAAAAGTTTAAATGGTAAAATGTTCAAAGTGACACGAGATATAGCCATAGTTCGTATATATATAGTTATGAAACGTCATTGAATTATGATATATATACGAACTATGTTGAGGTGAATATTTGTGCACGAATAATACCACGTGACTTCAAATTTACGACTGTTTCTATTGTATATCAGCAGGATTACATTTATTTCACAATTGGTTACAAAATATGGTATTGTTTCGGGTTAATCGTTTTTATCAATAGATTTTAATACATTGGGTGATTCATTATTCGTGCACAACATCGACAATAACATATAATAATATGTTTCCTAACTATTATATATACGAACTATGGTATGATTTATCTGATTGAACATAATGGCTATTCAAAGTAGGTACAAAATTCCTCATCGGTCGACAACGGGGAGACTTCAATATGAAGTCAACTCAAATTGGGGTTTGGAGGCGGGGGAGAATATTAATGCAAAAATGTTTGCTCTTCTCTTTCTATCTTTATAATCTAAAGCAACTCTTTAAAATCAATAAATAACACCGGTAAATATTTTGGTCAAAACCTTCTCTTTCTTTCCCCCCTACCGGCCTAATTTCTTCCCTATTTTCCAATGTTTGCTAATATCCCACTCCTGTTGGCCAAAATATTTACCGTTGATAAATAACGGAAACAAGTGCTCGAGAATCTTTCAACTTTCTGAGCCGCACAAAAAACCTTAGGTAAAAATCTGCCAAACTAGTCGACAGCAGAAATGTCATTTTTTGTCGTCATCTAGAAAGGTCTGCTGAGAAAATTACAGGGCTGGCGAGCAGCTTCGAGGGCTGTGTGGTAAAGATTCTCGAGCTCTGACAGAAACCAATCAATAAACTACATCCCTTCGACGCGAACTCACGCGTTCTCTTAATACCCTTAAATAATCCAATAACAGTCGACGTCTTTTCTCTTTTTGCATCCGCTCGTCTCTTCGCTTCTTGGACTCGAAATGGACTTCTTTGAAGAGTCCATCGTAGACCGGGTTCTTCAGCTGCTTCGTACAGCTATACAGCCGATTAATCTCTTTCACGTCGCCGACGCTAAACCTTATACGTTGGCCGAACGTATAACTCGGTTTGGCTATAGCTTGTAGCGTGTCCTTGCCGTTCTTTGTAAATGCGTCATTTCGGTACAACAATATGCTGTTGAAATCAAAGACGGCATGTAAATTGTCGACTTCGTTGAATTTATATTTTTGAAAGTTATTCGCTTCGTCCTCTTCGATGTTTTCGTATTTCACGCTGAGGTAGTCGTCACGGTCGGGCCGAGAATGCTCGTGGATGAAACCTAGCGCATGCATGTTCTCGTGTAAGAACGTACCTAGAATAAAGACGAAAAAAATAGAATTCATATTTATTTCAAAATGTCTAGTTCTCTTTTATCTTGTTTTATCATATTTTTTTCTCAGCTTGTGCTAAATTTACACTGTTGTTAGAAATCTTATCTAGAAAGAAAACTAGCAGAATTGATAAGAAAATGACGTAAAATAAGGGTAAGAGAAATATCTTTTAGGGTCCGTCGATAAATTCAATCCTTAATCTTAAGTTGACTAAAATCGTAGAATAATGTTGTTGCAATCACAATTATGGTGGTCTGTTACGACTACGGAGTGATATTATAAGATGGTCCCTTACTTCGAGGTCCTGAATAAAGGGTGAGGTCTTAATAATCTTGTCAATTATAATAAGCGGGTTTCGCAACAGGGAAGAAAAAAGAAAATAAGAAAAATGGCTTTTACTCAGGAATTATCTCAAAAGTTTGTCTAATT
>JAUKPT010005091.1:0-10662 GCA_032273505.1 Nanomia bijuga
AAGCCATTAACAGATTCTATTTTACATTATGAACCTTTAGACTATTCGAGATATAGTTTTTTGTCTCAACACCAAAGAATAAGAAGGTCTATTGACGGCCATAATGATGAACTTCATTTAAATTTCCGTGCTTATAAAAGGAATTTTAATCTAAGACTAAAGCGTGATAAGAATTTATTCACACACAACTTGCATATAGAAAATGAAAGTGAGGATTTCCATCCAGCCAATATCTATGAAGGTTATCTTTTAAATGAACCATCTTCATTTGTTCATGGTTTTATTCACAACAATGTCTTTGAAGGTCGTGTACATACACAGGACGGAAAAGAATACCATATTGAATCAGCGAAACAATATGGCAACCATGTTCAAAACGAAACAATCCATTCTGTGATGTACGATGTGAATGATATTCATCATGAAGGAAACCAACATCGGTGTGGTGGAATATCACCTCAGCATCATCGCTACAATAACATGACATCAAAAATTCATTGGACTCCTATTGATGAGTCAGCATTTAAGAGTTCTCCTCCCGTTCACCACCATAACAGAATGAAACGGGAAGTTGATGTTGAAGGGAAGAAAACTGAGTGTCACTTGTATGTACGTGCTGACCCAACATATCGTAAATGGGCAAAGGATGATAATCGTGCCATGTACCTAATGACCCAACATGTTAAAAAAGTAAGCTATATTTTTAAGAGTTCTGATTTTGATGAAAATGGCATTCCAGATGACTACACTTTGCATATCAAAAGAATAGGTGTGATAGATACATCGCATTGCGAGGAGAACATTGGCTCTGGAAGTTGTCGTTTTAAACCAGAGAATATTGGAGTAGAAAAGTTTCTTGATATTGCTTCTCTAGATGATCATAGCCAATACTGCTTGTCATATGTATTTGCATATCGTGACTTCCAAGATGGGGTGTTAGGTCTTGCTTGGATTGGTGATATAGATGGGGCAGGGGGTATTTGTGATGGATATCAATCAATTAGTGGCGTAATGAAAAGTTTGAATACAGGAATCGTGTCAAACCTGAATTACGGCAAAGCTGTTCCGAGTCGAGTAACAGATGTTACACTTGCTCATGAAATTGGCCATAATTATGGTTCAAAACATGACCCTACCTCAGGTCGATGTGCACCTGGTGGTTCTGGTGGTAACTATATTATGTATCCTAGGGCAACATCTGGCTCAGAAACTAATAACAACAAATTCTCTGATTGCAGTAAAGAATCTATTTACAGTGTTCTAAAAGTGAAATCTCATCGCTGCTTCAAAGTGAAGGGAGAGCCGAGTTGTGGAAATCGTGTTGTTGAGGAGGGAGAACAATGTGACTGTGGTTATCTCAACGAACAAAGTTGTAAAAAAGATCTATGTTGTCATGGTGCATCACAAAATGGTGGTGGTAGTAGTGACTGTAAGTTTACTCCAAAGGCAATGAGCAGTGGACCGAAACGTTGCAGTCCTTCTCAAGGTTTCTGTTGTAATGTTCAAACTTGTTTACCACACAGTAATGCATCAAAAGTAAACTGTTCCTCTCCAGTAGAATGTGCTGAAGGCTCTGTTTGTAACGACCAGCATCACACATGTCCCAAACCTGTTTTCAAGCAAAACAATACTCGTTGTAACACTGGTTCAAATGTTTGCATCAATGGTGAGTGTTCTGGATCATTATGTTCAATTATTGGTAAAGTAGATTGCCAATGTTCTGAAGAGAGCTACAAATGCAGTGTTTGTTGCCAAGATAAGAAATCTAATGATAACCAAGGAAATTGCACCTTATTTAAAGATAGGAATATAGAAATAGTTAAGAGACCACCAGGATCGCCTTGCAATCAATATCAAGGTTACTGTGATATTCTTTATAAATGTAGAAATGTTGACGCAGAAGGACCACTATCACGACTAAAGAAATGGTTATCGAATCCACAATCATTTAGTACAATTCTCGATTGGATGAAAACGCGTTGGTGGGCATGTGTGCTCATAGGACTCGGTTTGTTGTTGTTTATGGGAGGTTTTATTGCATGTTGTAGTGTGCACACTCCAAGTAGTAATCCAACCAAGCCCCCAGCAAGGACATTAACTCAAACATTATCAAGGCGAGGACGTAATCGGCCACCGAGGCCAACTGCACCAACGCAGTGTGGCTCCTCAGGAAGTGAATTTCCACAAGATCTTCCACCTGGTTACAACACGGCAGTACGTGAACACCGACGTGTAGAAAATAATTCATTTGAAATGAGATAAGAGAGAAACTAGACATCAATAATTTTTTTTTTATTATGAGTGAGGTGAAATGAGTAACGTGCTGTAACGGGTAATGATTACTAAGATGGTCACTCAGCATTTGTTTTTTGTTTTTTGTTTTTAAACAAAATTGAGATGTACTTATAGACTTATAGAGAAATTTTTGTCGTTTTTTTATACATACATATACAACAAATCATATTTATTCTGTTTGCAAGGAGGGAGGTTCTAAGTTACAATCTCAAATAAAAAAAAGATGATTTAGTTTGAAAATATAAAATATTTTTTAACATTTTGATTTTGCAGTTGAGCTCAAAATGTATTTTTACAGCACTTCTCATATTGCGAAAGTTTTACACAATCAAGCTAGTATATGTATACCTTATACAAGATTGACCACTTCTCCTAAAATCTTCTTAAATTGGTACCTCCCCAGACCATATAAATACAGAAAATAAAAAATGAATTAAAATAGATAAATATAAATAAAATTAAATAACTTTAAGGCTTAGGACTCATCTCAGAAAATCTCTTAAAATGTCCTAAAATTTGTGATCAGTTATTGCCAATATTTTAAAAAATCTCCTAAAATCTCCTAAATAGAGAAAAACCTTAAAATCTTCTCAACTATCCAAAAGAATTCAGAGAAAAAATGTCTGTCTGTAAAACATGTGTTTTTGCAATACCACTTTGAATTTCATTGATCCTTGTTAATTAGTACACATGTATCAAGTGGTAATTTGCGTAACTGCAACTATTGAACACATTAAATGAGGTAAAAATTTAGCATGCAACACATTCCCAGTGTCTTGGGATTTTTTTTTGGTCAGATATAGAATTGGAGACTCTGCATTCCCTTAAAATCTTTCTCCTTGCAATTTGTTTTTCCTGTAACGTATTTGATGATCATTTATAATTTATTTTTGTTTGTCTTGTTTTTCTTGTTTGTTTTTCTCTTGTATATAATAAATATCATTATTGTTTCTTTATTCTATCTCATCTAGTTCAACACTTAACAGATCATGTTCTATGTTTCTAGTTTGCCCAACATTTTGAGATATTTTGAAAAACTTACTGCACAGCCACATGGCTCAAATTCTTACTATACTTAATACTGATATGGTTGCAACAGTATTTAGTGTACCCAATTCCATCTGTTGTGTATTTATGTGTGTACACAAGTGTGTGTGTGTGTCCGTGGATATAACACCATTATTATTAACATTATTATTAATATCATTCCCTTTTATCTAACTACTCACCTATCACCCTCTCACTTCCTACACTACCATTATGCCTCTCCCTTTACTATTCCTTCTCTACTACTCACTTTCTTTACCTTCTTGAATAACATGAGTCATTTGTTCTCTACCACCATCTTCAATTTCTATTAGCCTGAAGGGCATTGTTTGGTGAGAATTCTTCAAATTTAGATGTGCATGTGTCTGGCATGAGAAATGCTCAGTGATTTTCCTGATTTCAAGGAGAAATTGTGGCAAATTATGGCTTCACTCAAGAGTTAGACAAGCCTAACTTTTCAGGGAAAATTGTTTCAATCTGTTCTCATGCCTGTTGTGTATGTGTGTGTGTGTGTGTGTGTGTGTGTGTGTGTGTGTGTTTGTGCATAGCGCAACAGATGAATATTTTTTTGGGGGGCGGTGACTGTTTTATCTGAAAATCTGCCTGATTTTTTTGTGTTTAGAACTGTCACCCACCATGGTTGGGCAATGAAGAAAATTTTAACTTCAAGATTCTCTAAAATCGCCATTTTAGCCATTAAGCCATTTTTAGCAATTGATTTTGCCTGAATCTTTCATATTTTTTACTTGATCAGGGGGGGGGGGTATGCAGCCCCCTTAGCTCCCTTGGATGTTGCACCTGTGTGTGTGTGTGTGTGTGTGTGTGTGTGTGTGTGTGTGTGTGTGTGTAAGCTGTGCTTATAGTACAAAATTATTGTATTTAATGTAATATATTTTGATTTTTTTAAGTTTTGTAACAACACATACAAATGAAACCAATGTGTTCCCGTTTTTTTGTTTGTTTTTCAATAGTAGAGCTTTTCAACGAAGATTGTACATTTTAATCATGCAAATGAGATGCTAAATCATCTCCTCAATTAACTACTTTGAAGTCACAAACTTTCACAAATTTAAACAATTTTTATGACAGTTTTTCCCTCAATATTTTTTGTTTCAGTTAACTTGAAATGTGTAATTAAATCTCCTCGAAATATTGCCTATTTATCCTATCAAGAAAATAGTTTAAATGTCATAATTATAAACTTGGGACTGGATCATCAATAAAAATGTCTTTTGCAGACACTTTCTGCATAGTTACCGATAATCGTCTCAAAACATTTGATAGCAAAATTACATCATCAAAAATCACATTGGTTCAATTCAAAAAGACACGATTTCGTATATTGTTGATCTCTAACTGATGCATACACCAGTTACAATTGAACCAATTAGATACTTGATCATAGAATTTCCATTCAAACTATTGATCAGTCATATTTTTAAGACAATTCCTGACATTTTGTGAATATGAAAGTTTTTAGTGGTGCCAGTTTGAGACTTTAAAGGGGGGATTCAAATAATATGTTCATCGTCAGTGTGGGCTGGGGTCAACACCATGTGTACGTTAGTTCTTGTAAAAAAATAGTTAGTAATTTTGCTATGTTAACTGTTCAAGAAGTCACGTTTTTCGTCTCATTTTTCGAAATTGTTGCGGCATTTTCTTTTAGTCCTTTAATTTCGTCTGGAAAAAGGTGGCAAATTTGTTTTATTTATTCAGATATTTGTATATATAAAAAAATTAAAGTAAAAAATTAGCATATAATTGGAGAGGGGTAAAAAATCAATCAAATAAAGAACGTTGAAAGAGAAGGCATAGCCTATTAACAAACGCGGCCAGGCAAAAGGAGGAGGGGTCGAAATTAGAAATATTGAGTGAACATACTATTTGAATACTTCCAACCCTATATATTGATATATTTTGAATTTTAACGATAATCAAGAAATAGTAACAATTTTAAATCCATTATCCTATTCGTGTTCTATTGTTCTCAACCTTTGGCCAGAATTTAATCTTTTAAAATTAAAAGATATCTGTTTTTGTCTTACCTGTCTGTTTATAGGCAAGGTACCAAATGATAATCAGGGGGAGGGAGAAGTCTATGAAACATATGGGCTAGTAGTGGAGGGGGACAAGGTAATAACTACACGGAACAAGTATCACTAAAAGATTTGACATTTTCGCTCTGAGACCCATTGTCATTTTCCACTAGAGACCTAGGACTAATAACTGATTATAATTAAGTGTGGTGCAATTCCAAGTAATTATTACGTCACTAATTGTGCGATTTTAAAGCTACCATTTTGACGGTTTCAAAAAGCTCTTGTTTACTGCATTCTGTTGACGTTAAAGTAAGCTAATTCTCTAACTATACCTTGCAGCCAGAATCATATTCTTATTACGTTAAATTTTAAAGAATTTTTTTGCCGATATTAAACAATTTTTTTGGATTCAAATTCCATGTCAAGATTTGAAAAGGAAAAGCTTAGTCAGTTTGTAGATATCATTCTGATTAAAGTTAATCTATACTGCCAACCCCCCGGCTGCCCACATGAAAATTTACAAAAAATAAATTATTGCCCCATTTGAAATGTTTTGGTATAGGCAGGGATGTGGTATAGGATTAAAAAAAACTCGTGGAGATATGCTTTAAAGTTTTGGACACACGGATCCACACCTTTTGCGCAGCATAGTCAACACGGAAATATAGATAGTCATTCTAGACTATTCATGTCGTCTGTTTCGCTTTAATTTCGCTTTAATTGTCCTCGTATGGTCTTGCCTATCAAATTACGGGATATATTTCCCGTTAACAGAATTTGCTTTAAGCGAGACCACAAAAAACGAGGCGCATAATATTTTTTTGTAGATGCTAGATGCACGTGCGCCATCATCTATCATGTAATTTTTATAAATATATTAATATTAAATGCAGGTAGTACCAGGGCTATTATATATGGAGTTCGCGAAAACGGATTGATAATAAGCTTTAACGAGTTGACCCAAATCCAAATCCTTCTCTGAAGCATGCTCAAGAAGATCAACGTCATACTGTGAGTAATACATTACATTTCTGTAAGAAGATCTATCACTTGAAATATTTAGCCCATGTCACAAGACTTGAGAAACATGTTTACAAAAGCAAATTATTTTCTCTACTGACAAAAAAAGCGTGCTATATAGCATCTCGGAAAACAGAATATGGAAAATGCAAATTCAAAAAATGATGCAAATTAAAAAGAGTTTGTCCCTACCAACGGTAAGAAAATAGTGAAATTTGGAAAATAGGGAAGAAATGAAGCGATTTCTATTGTTTCACACCCTAAAACAGGGAATAAATAAAGCAAAATAGCAAAATTGTGGGGGTATGAAATAAGAACTTTTGGCCAAAATATTTACCGTTGCTTTCACTTCCTAACCAACACACTTTGAAGATACACACACCGCATATGTTAATGTTCCGCATAATCAGCTTCGTTCCTATTTATAAGCCTATGTATGACTAGTACATATATTTTTGCAATAAGTTCTTCGTGGTATATTTTGAATCTGCCTTCCCAGTTTTACCTTCACTTTGAATGATGTACTTAAAATGCTTTCTTAGCTCTTTAAAGACTGGTTTCCACTGGTTAACACTCCTATGTTAAGCTTCAATTGTTTTGACAATAAGCAGGGTTGGTTCTTGGGCCTTGGAAGTCTGGAAAGGCTGGAGTTTTTCTTATATGGCTGGAATTTGATAAAAAATTGTACTCCTTTCGTTTCTAAAATTTCATTCGATTTACATAAATTATTAAGAGGCTGGATAATCATCAAAAAAGTAAATAGCTTGTAAGACGGGAAAACTATCATGATTTTATCCTCAAAGAGTATAAAAAGGCTGGAAAATATTCCCATTTTAGTCCAATTTAAGGCTGGAATTTTCGGTGCCATGCGTGTGGAGTGTGATCAATTGGGGACGCTTTAGTTTAGGCGCATAATGCGCTACAGTGGAAAATTGTTTTAACAATTTAAACCCGGTTTCGATTTCTTTCAGGTATTTCGGATTCATCACGAAGCATCCGGACGAACATCGGTTTGCTTGTCACGTGCTCATGTCGAAATATTCCACGGACCCCATCGCCAAAATATTTGGGTGAGTAAAAAGATAATTTTAGTTAAAGAGAATTGAGTACTTTCAAAGGGGGTCTTAGGCCTAAAAATATTGATTATGTGTAGCGTCATTGTTATAAGTCAAAAAACTAAATGTGCAATGCGGAGAATCGTTTTTATTATAGAGAGACAATGGAAGTTACGCACGTAATCCCCGACGGCGGGGATTGGTGGGGTAGGGATAGGAGGGAAGAAGAGATTTTATTGTAATTTCATTCAGTATACCTTAAGTTCATTCCACGTGTATTTATTTTCGCAAATGGCATTTTTGAATATTTCGCGTGGATCAATTTTCGCGAATAGTGGTGATAAGAAAAATTTCGCGTTGATTAATTTTCGCGAATGAAGAATCATCGAAGATTTACATTTATTTTTAAATGTCGAATTCATTGCATTTTAACACCACGCCTGCACGTGAGTGAGACATGTTAAAAAGTATTCTTAATTTTGCGTGGAGTTATTTTCGCGAATAGAGCATTTCCTAAATTTTCGCGTAGACTAATTTTCTTAAAATAGAGAGGTTCTCAGAAAAGAGGCTTCAATGAAGTCCAATTTGCGAAAATTAATCCACGCAAAAATTAATCCACGCGAAAATTAATCCACCCGAAAATAAGTCTACGCGAAAATAAATCCACGCGAAAATAAATCCATGCGAAAATTAATCCACTTAAGGTAAATGTTTTCATAACATTTTTTATATTTATACTTAGTTCGATGATGTATTTCTGCATTATGGTATAATCTGTGTTTAATGGGAATGTTAAAATGTGAAATCTGAAAAAATTGTTAAGGCATAGGTTAATTGATTCTAATTCTCTCTCGTTTTCCCATTATAGCGAATGTTTCGAGAAGTTTTACACGAACTTTTTGGAATACCGAGCGTCGACGGAAGATATCTATTTGGAATGAAATGTATGCTGACCTCAGCATAACGTCTTCGATCGGTGAGGAACTACTCTCGGACCGCGGGCTTTTCGGACAGGGCCGGACAGAATAACCCAAGGCACCATTAATTACTTCGATCAGAGTGACAGAAGAAATTCGCTGATGCATGCTGCTGATCATTGAACGCGTTATTTTAGTGAAATGTCTTGTCGTTCTCTTATAACAGACATGGTTCTGGTTCAGTTGATTCCCAATTCCCAATTACCTTAATTAAGTAGAAAGAAGTCTTGAAATTTCACAGGGCTTTGCCCCTGGACCACCCCCACTGTGGGGCTTACCGATCCTCAATTTTCTTTCTCAAGAATCATGTCTGATATTAAAACAAATTGAGATGTTTTTTAAATAGTTCAAAATGATCAATTTATGTCAAAAAACGGTGTCGAGCAATGAAAAGAGAATTGTCTTGGGTGGTGCCATTTGCTATTGTTTTTCTGACTTTTTTGCTTAAACTCTCACCAGATGAGCGCGGTGAGCGGATAGAAACGGAAGTCGTGTTCCCCGATGTCATGATGACCAAAATTAGTCAGATAATCCGAATTTTTTAAGTTTTTGTTAGATTCTCGAATTATTTACACTGCATTGCCAATTTAAAAATTGTTAAACTAGTTTCAATATGAGCGTTTCCAGTGTCCCCCTCTCTCCACCTTGGGCCATGGTGGGCCACAGCGCGGAGACACAGTTTGGGGGTAAATATCACCTTTTTTTTTCAAATTTTTTTTTTTTTTGATGTTAATAATAAAAAAAATCACTTTTGAAGACACTCGAAATTGTGCCAGATCTACCACTGAACACCCTCCCCTTGTTCGTTATTTTCTTTGTGGCGTTGTTGTTTTATAGCAAGTGTTGTGTTTATGTTGTGTCGTTTTCATAGATAAACATTGTATTTTATAAGAGTAGAATTAGAGTAGATTAGAATAGAATAATATATATTTCAAAACACACATTTGTGGTGGTGTGGAATTTTTTTTTTCATTGGGGGGAAGGGGTATTTTGTAAAAGTCTTTTTGTCTAATTGTTAATTGTTTATTAATTATATTAATTATTCTATATATTTGATGTCATTATATTGTATTGTTATTATGGATACTTTTTGTCATAAGAAAAATTTATTATTAAATGGTTGTGATAATTTTTTTAAACGCAGTATCTAGAATTCCGAAAAAGAAACTTTTTTTTTCTTTTTACATGTTTGAAAATACTTATATATATAAGACCCTGGTGCCAGACTTTGTCAAATGCATTGGACATGTCTAAGTATACTGAACGGATTTCGAGACAGTTTGTATTATTAAAAGCACGGTGAATCTCGTTAATAAAAGAAAGGAGTTGGTTTGTACATGAGTCCCAGGCCAAAAACCTGATTGTTTTTTTGATATGAGGTTGTTAGTTACAAGATGATTATATAAATTTTTAAAGATTATTCTCTCGAACATTTTAGACAAGATTGGTAACAAAGATATTGGTCTGTTGTTTTCAACTGATTGTGTTTTTTATGAACTGGGGTAACATTGGCTCTCTTTCATTGAGTTGGGAAAAGGCCTGTTTTAAGGATAGCACCGCAGAAATTTTTTAATGCTGACTGAGCATCAAAAGTTGACCTTAAGCAAAAATGCATGAGGATAAACAAGCCGAATAAATTAGTCTGGTACCGGTAAGAGCCATAGTTGATAATTTGCCGACTAACTTTTATGCGGTCAACTCTAGGTGCTCTGTCATTGTACCAGATTCTGCGACTAATGCAACGTAATTGAGGACTTTAATCAGTAGTGCGAAATTTAGAGAGGACAGTCAGTTAGCATTAGTGACGTCTATCATGCAAATTAAAATTCAGGGAGAAACACATGTAAAAAATTGTAAACAAATGCAAGCAGAAATTTTCTGGAACAAAATACAGTGGCACAAGTAGTATAAAACATCGCAGTATGCAAAGTAGTGGACCCCTCAAATTATGCAAAGTAGTGGACCCCTATTGCATTATGCAAAATAGGTGGATTACGATGAAAGTCGGTACAGTTGCTAAAATTAGGGTAGAGATTACGAAAATGATAGTCCCGAGCTCCTAAAACAATGGGAAAATGGGTTACTAACCCCCAAGACTACCCTCAGGCCCCAAAAATTAAAAAGTCTTCGGAGTAAGCTGTAGGTGGACCCCTTGGTTCTTGGGCCTTGGAAGTCTGGAAAGGCTGGAGTTTTTCTTATATGGCTGGAATTTGATAAAAAATTGTACTC
>JAUKPT010005092.1:0-10662 GCA_032273505.1 Nanomia bijuga
ATACTGATATCAATTCCCTCTGAAAAAATTAGATCAAGAAAATACCAGGAAGGTACTTTCCGTAAAAAAACATGCACAATGGCATGGCCTGTAGTTAAGAACGCCATGATCGTGATACTATAACATTATTCTGATATACAAATATGTTTCAAAATATCACCACACTTGACGAAAATCTTCACAGAAAAATATCATTATTCTTGACATTAAGTTAAGATTAAATTGTAACATTTCTAAATGAAATAACAACATTCTTGATGATGTAATTTTCATCCAATCAATAGTCTAGATGAGACAAATATTCACTATAATGAATCCTCACTACCATTCAAAAAATATTTTGTTTGCTCATTTTTTTATTTGTATTTGCACATTTTTTTTTTATTTTCACTGTCACATTTTTCTTTGAAATCTTCATCTTCATTGAAAACGGGGAAAGATCTTCTTACATTTATTTGACCTAGTTAATTTGAACCCCGCTGGACCAGCAGGGCTATTTCATTTGAAGTCCCTTTGAGGAGTTTCTGCTAGCTCGTCTCAGATAAGACAGTCTTTCGCACAAATATATTATAGATGATATTTGCGAGAACGTATATAAGGTAGGAAAACGAATATTTATTTGTAAAAATAGCTTTATGGTGAAATTCGCCCGGTTGACTTGACTGGTTCGTATTTCGGATTCTACGCCCTGCCGGTTGGTTTTCAGATAGCCACGAAGATGCTGACACAGGTCGAAAATGCACTAGAAATTATGAAAGCAAGTTAAATTTTGCAAATTTGCGTGCGGCGTCAAGCGTCAAAATGCTTCGAATTTCACGTTGTTGTCCAAATCAGAATTTGGAACGTCACGCTAACGCTTCAACTTTGTTATAACACATTGCAATCGCTTGGATTATCTGTTCGAAGTGGCCAAAAGCGAGCACATGATCTTTTAACTTATTATAAATACCAAGAGAAAGAATCTAACTTGTCTTTCCTAAATTTTGAATTATGCTTCGAAAATTAATTCGGAGCGTCAAGATGACGCTCCCCAAAATCACGGACTTCTATAACAAAGTCCGTGCCAAAATTTACTTTAAAGAAAACCAAACTTATAAAAATCGATAAAAAATCATTCTTGTGGATAGCTTTATCTTTAATCAGTTTTTTTAATCAGCTTTAATTCTCAACATTCAAACCATTTTTCATGTCTCTCTCTACAGAAAAGGGTGGAGCTATAAACATGCATAAAGTTGTCGATAAAAGTTAAAAAATCTCAAATAGCTGAACCAACTATGATAAGAAGAAGACGATCTTATACAAGGATGATCACATTTTCTTTGAAACCACCTTGAATTTAGGGCGTTGCACACTAAGACATTTGAAGAACATTTTTTGTAAAAATGCTGAAATTCTAGGGATTGTCTACAAATTATCTGTAAAACATACCGATTGATTGGTTCAAAATTACATCATCAAATATCTGATTGGTTCACTAAAAAAAGTTTCTTTGATATTGAGTTTTGACAAAAGTACAAATTGTAACAAATTGTAATGTTTCTTAAATAGCCAATCAAATTCTTGATGATATAATTTTAAACTAAAAAATCGATAATTTGTAGGCAATTCCTTAAATTAATGCCTGCTCAATTCGATCATTTTTTTTCTTTGTTTCCTAGATGGTGATTTGTTATAAAGGTTTGATTGGGTCTCATCAGTGATTTTTTAAAGCGAAATTAATTTTTTGTTCTCTTTATTGTGGTCATAAAAATAAAAAGTCCAAAATTCTTCATTGACAAACAAAGAGGTTTCATCACTAGAATTTTTTCATAATCAATTCTTCACGAATGTCAATGAGGCTAGTTTTTATTTTGTGATATTCAGTTTATGTTTAACCTTTTCTCTGTAAATTGTTCTGTTAAACAAAGTCCAAAAATTGATGGTGCCTTCATTATCTTTATGTCACTTGAATTTTAGCTAAATACAAATAATTGAAGAGATGTTATCACCAATGGTATTTTCATGTCATTTCTTTAATCATATATTTTACAAATGTTTATTGTGTTGAGTCATTTATTGATTTTTGGTTCAACTTTCTAAATATCTAAAAGTGAGTTAAATTCATAAAGCGTCTTTGAAAACTTTATGTAATTTTCTTAACAGATTTATGATGTATTCATTATCTTTATGTCGTCCTTATGTCGCTTGAAATTAAGCAAAAGATAAATAACTGAAAAAAGGGACAGGAATACACGCTTTTTTTTTAAATAAGAGTGTTTTTTGGTTTAAAATATAATTTTTGAAAATCGCTAAGCATCATCTCGAAAGTCTAATATAGAATATGGATTGATTGATTACTACATCGTAAAGAATCTGATTGGTTAATTTCAAAATATCAAATTTAGATGTTTTCTTAAAGGAATATATCTGACAGGAGCAAAAAAGGATTATTGGGAGAATTGTCAAGAAAAGTCAAGATTAAAATGAAAACATTGAAATCTTACTGGAGCTTAAGTCCATTCCGCCTCCATCTAGATCCGCCCGGTGATCAGGGTTACATTGGGATTGGTTTGGACCAATATAGTAGGCATGGTTGGGTTTGGTATAAGCGAGTGTTAAATTCTCCCCCAGAAAAGGTGTACGATATTCCGAGAAAAACAATATAATGTTTTACGAGATTTCTGATGAGTAATTTTCTCCTCGAGGTTGGGAGGTTAAGCTTGATTGAGAACGATTGAACATGTTTTTGAAGAATAATATGACCTTGATTTTTAGAAACAAATTATAGTCGCGTTAGCTAATAATGGAAGACTAAATTTCTGAGAATATCCAAAACACTCATTAAATTGTCATGGGAATTAATATTCGTTATATTTCAAACATAATTGAAAAAATACATTAACGTTTGTCTAATTTAGACTATCAATTGGTTATATATTACATCATCAAGTATCTGATTGGTTCACAAAATAAGTTCGCCGCAATTTCAAATCGTGACATTTTTCAGTGCATCAATCAGAATGTTGATGATGTAATATTTAACCAATAAATAGACTAAATTAAACAAACTTTGTAAATTTTCTTAAATAAAAACTTTATTTTTCGGTTGTTTTTAGAGAACGAAGGAAAGCCGGCACAGACAATTCATAACAGAAACGCAAAGCCAAGTTAATCATTGTTAGACAAAAGCAGATTTCGTAAATAACACTGGCGATATATATCACAGACATAGACTATGAACCGTTAAACGAATCATCTTGTAATGGCTGAAATATACAAACAACATTAAATTGGAGCCTATAATAAAGGGTAAAGCATAATGGGGCACGACAAAGATGGGAAAGAGCCAGAAAGTAGCAACAAAAACCTAATCATCTTTTTATCTGTTTCGTTGTTAATCCTCGGCCTCTTCCTCATCATCTTCGGATCGCTTCAGTTCCGCCGGACGAGCGATGTGCCAGAGGAAGTGGACCGCGTCGGCGTGGTAATCGATGCCGGGGGGTCTGGCACGAGGATGTTGATTTACAAGTACGCGAATTACACGATGACGCAATTAGATTATATCGAATGTGAAGACCGCGGGTTAACGAAGTATTCGGAAGAAGAGCTCCCCTCTCTACGGTACAGCTTGACGGAATGTTTCGAAAAAGGAGGCGCAACGCTGCCGAAAGAAAATGTACCGATATATTTCGCTGCAACCGCTGGCATGCGTTTACTTCGTTTAAGAGATAAGAAATCGTACGATGATATATGGACCATCGTTCGCGAGTGTATCGAATCGAGTCAGTTCAAAATGGAGATTGCTGAAACTATAGCAGGAAGCGAAGAAGCGAAATGGGCTTGGGTGGCAGCGAATTACCTCAAAGGGTCACTTTCGAAAGATGCCAATGATACATTCGGTTCAATCGACCTTGGAAGCAGCTCTGTACAAATAACATTTGCACACGAGCCAAATAACACGGCAACCGATCACGAAGTCGTTCAAGATTTGCACGGCAACGATATTTCAATCTACGCGCATTCATATTTGTGCTTTGGCGCAGCAGAGATGGAGCGACGTTTTCTAGCGAAACTTGTCACCAGAGAAAATTCAAGCATGGTAAATAATCCGTGCTATTTCAAAGACTACTCAAAAGAGCTGACATCAGCATATCTATTTGATGAACCGTGCTCTAAAGGTAAATACGCACAGGAAGTATTAGGAGAAAGTATCGACGGGCCGGAAAATAAGACATTCACCATACTCGGTACCGGTAATTTCACTCAATGCTACGAGCTGATTAAAACCCTGAACAAGAAAATGAATTGCACTCAGATAGATGAACGATGCGGCTTGAATAATTTGTACCAGCCGAAAGTTCACGGCAAGTTCTTAGCCATGTCGACGTTCTGGTATGCAGCCCAAAACATGAAACTACCAGCGAACAGTGTGCAATCGGATTACTATAACGCTGCAAAAGACATGTGCTCCCACGTATGGGCGGACGCAATAAAAGGGGTCCCCGATAAATCCTTGAAGTACACCTTCAATAAATGCTTCCAGGCTGCGTACGGCTATTACTTGCTCGCGAATGGATTCAAGTTCGACAACTCCACTTGGAATATCGAGTTTGCTAAAAAGATAAACAATTCCAACGTGGGGTGGACGTTAGGCTTGATTATTAGCCACGTTGGGGAGATGTACCCTCGGTTGAGACATATTATCACAACTGTTACAAGACCCGATTATATCTTTATGATAATCATTGGTCCTCTATGTATTCTTATATCTATTTTCTTTGCTTGTTGTGTATATAAGAAATCTAGTAAAGAAGAACCAGTTTAAAAGAAAAAGTTTCATGATGATCATTGGTCCTCTCTGTGCTTACCGTAAATCCCCAAATAAACGCCCCGTGCGTTTATTCAAAAATTAAAGGAAGGCGTTGATAAGAGGGAGGAGTTTGTACAAAAATTCAAAAACTTCAGTTTGATATCACACATGACATTTATACAACATGGAGAAAATCGTCATCATCAGCGTCCACATCAAGAAGATTGAAAGACAAATTGGCATCTTCAATATCGGATTCGGTAGGATTTATAATAATTGCTTTGATAAGAAGGGGCGTTAATAAGAGGGGGAGGGCGTTTATTAGAGGGAGGCTTTAAAATAAAGTGGGCGTTTATTTGGGGATTTACGGTATATGCATTTTCTTTATTTGTTGTGTATATAAAAAAACACTACGCGAAACATGCTTGTATACGGTATTGTATTTAAACCGTATTTTTCTTGAATATGGGCGTAAGTATTGAATACGGAAACCGTAAAGCTTGTATAGCTTTTATACATGGCGAACTATATAGTTATATAGTTCGCCATGCTTGTATAGCTCGTACGACTACTTTTAGTACGGGATTTCGTATACACTCTAAACGGACAAACCCGAATATAAGAAAATTCGTAAGCAAATAAAAGGAACACCCGTATGCAAATATAAAAACACTTGTATACAAATGCAGGAACAACTGTACACGAATACAGGAAAACCCGTATGCGAATAAAGCAAAATTCGTATGCGAATGCAGGAACACCTGTATGCGAATGCAGCAACACCTGTATGCAGATAATGGAACACTCGTATGCGAATACAGGAACACTTGTATTCGACGAAATCTTCGTACTTGTATACGATGGTACTCGTATAATGAATATGAACTTCACTCATAGTGAACAACTTACCATTAAGGTCTATACAAACGTAGTACGAAAATGAAATATAGAGCTCAAGATAAGGTCTGATATGTTGCCGTCAGATTTCGAGAACATAGAAACTACCAAAGATATATCTTTAAGATTTGACATAGTTCTTTATGCATATGATTTTAGAATGCCATATAAATCTCAATATGACACCCAAATTAATTCATTTTTTTGTAGAAATGTCGATAATCATCAGGTTAACGAGCTGGCAAAATTGCAAGCCATTGGATTCATGCTATCGGGTTAAAATAAAGAAATAAACATTACGTTTAAAAACTTAAAAAAATAGTGCACCAAAATGGTGTACCGGAGACATTATGACTATTTCTACACGTTGTAAAATGTTAGATAAAATTAAATGACTCGTTATGTTTATAAAGACGTTTAACGACTTCTCTATTTAGTTTGGATAATAGGTTTTAATTCGGAGTATTTATTCAATTGTATTTTTAGTCCATGAAATATATACGATAAACTATTTTACCGCATAAATCTTTTTAATGGCACCATGAACTTTGTTGACATATTTTGGCGGAGGTAAAACATCAAATAAGTATTAAACTTTGATGATGTATTGTAATTTGTATTTAAAGTAATTTGATAAAACAATGCATTACTAAGCTCAATTATAGCACCTTTGGTAACCAGGGGGTAGTGATTTTCAGAGTTTTTCTATTGCTCTAATTTAAAATTGGAGTACAATAACTAAAACGCTGTTTAGTTATTGCACATTTTTATAGTTCAGGGCCCGGTTGTTCGAACGTCATTTAGCTTAAACACTGTTTAACGTAAGATATTCCTATTGTTATCGAATGAAATACAATAGGTTTAAACAGTGTTAAGCTTAAAACAGCGTTAAACATGCTTTGAACAACCGGGCCCTGATGTCCATGAAAGCATGTAACAAATACTAAAGTGCAATCACTATTTGGTTATAAGACAAATGTTTAACAACTATCCAATTATTATGAATCAATTTTTTAAAAGGAATGAATGGGCAGTAGTTATTGTGAACGATTTTGACCTTTTTTTTCTAATCAAGTAGGGACTGTGTAGGAACATCATTATTATTGTAAATTTAATTGTATTTCTTTTAACATATTTTCTGCTGTTGATGAAGATGATATTAATAATAATAAAAGTAACTTGCTATTAAGGTTTATTATCATTTTTGCTGATGAATTATAAGTAATATATGATTTTTAAGATATTTTGACTCTGTAAATTTCATTAACCAATCATAGTGCGCAATTCGTGTCAGTGTATTCCTAGATTAACCAGTGTAAATTCCATCAATTAGTATATACTCAGTATTTTTGTTTATTTTGTGAGTGACCATTTTGTAATGCTTTCCGAGAGCAATTTTGGTTAAAAAAAATTCTGAATTCAAAGTTTTGATTAATTAACTAATCTCATAATTGTTTTTATTTATTTTTATTTATTTTTGATTCTTGGCAAATATTGTCAAACTCATTTCTTGTCAAGTCTCTTCAATTTTTGTATGTCAAGGAAAGACCAGAAATGGCTAGTTGTAGTGTAATCATTATCATGCTTGTTTTTTTAGGCTAGAAATGTCTGCAATAAAAAGAAAAAATGGCTTCTGGTCAATATACAAAACTCCACTGAGTTTGCTTGTCAGGTTGTTAACAGAGATGTTTGGTCAAATCAAACTGTCCGTGACATCATTAATGCAAATTTTATTATGTGGCAGGTAAGAAATTTTTTGATTTTGTTGCAGATGCTGCATTGATTAAAGATTTTTTGACCAAAAATGTAGAATTTGGCAGAAGTTTTTTCTGGAATCAGGTGGAAAGATCTTGGTCACTTGTGGGATCAGGAAGGGAGGTTGTAGGGGGCTAGATGAGGTTCTTGCAGTTGGATGAGAGCTAAGTTATTTAAGGTAAGCTAAGATTAGTTCAATATTCTGCACAGGGAAAGACATTTTGTTGGTTAAATGTCACCTTGGTTGGCTGTTTTTCCGAGGAGATAAGGGTGGGAATCGTTTGGATTTTGTTGGATCTTAAAAAACACTAAATTACACATTGTGCTGCATTGTGTTGATAGTTTTCAGTTGATCACATCTCTTTATTTGTATATATTTCTTTCTTTTTATTTACTATGGTTGACATGCAATTTACAAAATGTCGCTTTTATTTGTAACCTTACAACAAGTTTTTCTTTAATAAGTTTTTATTTTATATTTTAGGTCTCACATGACTCTGATGAAGGTCTGCATTATGCAACATTTTATAACGTTAAAAGATATCCCCATATATCAGTTATTGATCCCCGCACAGGTAAGTGTTGTGTTTTACAGCATATCCCCACTAATTAGTTATCAATCTTTGCATGCACAGGTGAGTGTTATGTTTTGCACAAACTCCCATTAAAGGGGCACTCGCAGGCGAACCTAACCCCCTTTTTTATTTGCCAATACGAAAGTGATCTGTTGTACGAACCAACCAAAAAAATGCATCAAAAAATATTGATTTTTGGCAAAGTTATAGCTTATTAAAGGTGCTAAATCTCTCTTTCCTTGATGTCTAGAATTCTGACGCCATCTGGGACACCTTTTTACAAATCGGGTATTTTTCAGAGTAGTCATAAGTAAAGAAATGGCTTTAGAAAGTGAAGAAATTGGTTTTTAGAAAATACACTTAGACCTATTCCAACGTAATAATTATTGCAGAATCCAAAAAATAGGTTGTGAGACATGGAAATTAAAACAACTTCTGGTATGACGTCATCAATTTCGACTTAATGAAATCGGGGGACTCTCATATATTGGCCAATATCTAAGCCGGTAATGATGTTATCAAAAATATTTTGTGCTACAAATACAGCCAAAGAAATGATTATTTCGCAGAAATGGCACGTACGCCAGCTTATTATAACATGTAATGTTTAAACTGTTAATGATTATGTACTTTTGTGTTTAAGATATGTTTGGTCAATAAAATAATTTGTAAAACTTACTAAATGTTAGCCCAATAAAAGTCAAACCCTTCTTACCCACTCGTTTTTCCCTGTCCAAAATTTGTTTTAAGTAAGCATAGATGTTTTTTATCCTTGACTAAATTCTAATTTATAATATTCAAAACAAAAAGGTTAAATTTAAGATTAATAGACCTCGAGACATAGAATACACAATACATGAATTTGGCGGATGGCAGCCGGGGGACATTAAACATACATATATAATTTATAAAAGAAACAAATTCAATATTTGGCACGTCATAGCAATGTCCGACCCCCCCTTTCTCGACGTCTCAAGAGTTTAAGCAATATACCCCTTTGTTTGTGTTGTTTTTTACCTTTAAAGGGAAGAGATAAAAAAATAAAAAAAGATGTATTTTTTTATCTTGATATGGAAAAGTTGATAAACAATAGTTAATACAAATACATTCTTTTGCATAGTATTTTAGAAGGTGACGTTTCTGGGAACAAGGAATTACAATTTCACCATTCAGGATACTTATGGAAGAAGAAATTGTTATTAATGTTGAAAAGAACACAATTTTTACTAGTTTAAAAGTTTGACCTCTTAGCAAAGCTGATAATTGATCGTTAAAAAAAAACATTCTCTTGCATATTATTTTAGAAGATCGCTTTTTTGGGGAACAAGGAATTACAATTTCACCTCTCGAGATATTAATGGAAGAAGAAATTATAATGAATGTTAAAAAGAACAAAATTTTAACTAAATGAAATTCTTAGGTTTGTAGTCTTCGGAATTACCTGCGGCAAAAAGCAATTACCGCATATATTGCTGCAAGCTTTTCATTTGTCAACAGCAGAAAATGATTTACAAATGGTCTTTGGCAACTTTACATTAAACAAGGTACC
The DNA here is from genome assembly GCA_032273505.1 of Nanomia bijuga. Taxonomy (NCBI): domain Eukaryota; kingdom Metazoa; phylum Cnidaria; class Hydrozoa; order Siphonophorae; family Agalmatidae; genus Nanomia; species Nanomia bijuga. Next base: position 9,566 of record JAUKPT010005092.1, read on the forward strand.
CAGAATGGCTAAAATGGCTGACATGGTGGGCGGCATTTTTTTTTAGGAAATACTGCCTAAAAGATTGCCGCATAGAAAGACTAGGTTTGTAAGATGTTTGTTGATTTAAAGAGAGACTGCCCTTACATTACACATTCTTTAAATGAATATTAAGTATTAAGTCTATATATTCTAAGAAAAAGTTCCTTGCTAATCATATGCTAACTTTTTAGAAAGATTATTAATCTATAAGATTAACAAATTTTATTAAGATCAAGAATGATAATCAAAGAAATTTTTCCGTATTTCTCGGATAGATCGAAAAAACATATTGAAAAAAAAATTTGTTGATATAGATTTGATTATTCTTATCTGCGGTGTCATTAAGATTTGGTCATATTATTGTTAGTTTGTATAAAATTTCGACTTTGGTAGTCCCTTATAGTACACTTTTGGACTAGGCGATTTTGAGTAAATCAAACTTTTGCTTATATCTTCTGATTGCTCCACTGGTTTTTCATAAAAATTGGTCTGGATGTAGTTTATAATACTGTCACCAGCCAAAACTGTTTTTGATTAAAAAAAATTTCTTCATACCTTTTTCTTCATTTTTCTTCACTTAAAATGAAACCGAAAGTACCCCGTAAATCCCCAAATAATTGTTGACATTTTTTCGCAATTGATTTAACATAATCTACTAAGTATTTCTAATAACTCCTGAAGGTTTCAAATTATATGGATGACGGGAATGTACTTTTCTAAAAACGACCTGCACTATTAGTAGGCCTTTAGTTAAGAACGCCATGGTCGAATAATATCCGATATCCGACCGTTATTTTAAGCCTCGTTTATGTGCACTTCAATGGCAATTCTTGATTGGTCTTCTACAAATTACCAACAAGAGACTATATGTAGTGTGATAATGTCTCATGTAGTGTGACAATGTCTCATGTAGTGTGACAATGTCTCATGTAGTGTGACAATGTCTCATGTAGTGTGACAATGTCTCATGTAGTGTGACAATGTCTCATGTAGTGTGACAATGTCTCATGTAGTGTGACAATGTCTCATGTAGTGTGACAATGTCTCATGTAGTGTGACAATGTCTCATGTAGTGT
>JAUKPT010005093.1:0-10661 GCA_032273505.1 Nanomia bijuga
ATTAGAATAAAAACGTAGCAATTGTATACAAAAATACAACGCCGTTACATAAATATTCGTCAAAAAGGGAAACCGCCTTTTCTGTATGTCAAAAATAGTGCTAATGAGAATTATGTTAATTTAAGACTTGCAAGAAAATAAAAACTGTTGGTAACGGGAATAAGATTAAGGGCTAAAGAATAATTTTTAACGCTGAGTTAAATTCGAGAGTGAATTTCTCTGGGCGCCGCGTGTGACATTTTCTTTGTTGTGTATATAGTACACTATAACATAACAAATCAACCAATAAAATTGCGCTATTTCGCTGCGGATACGACAATTTGTTTTTTTTGGCTAAGATATCTATAGTGATTTTATTTCATAGAATTTAGGGTGTTTGCATGAAAATGCTGACATCAGCAGAAATAATGGTAAGTAGAATCTATGGTTGAAAATTAAAGTTAGATAGTTGGTCTATATGTGTACATAGTCTCATCATCAGGGGGCTATAAAGCCCCCCATGTGAAATGAGCCCGAAATAGGGTTAAAAAAATATTTCCTATGTGAAAAAGATTTACCAACTAGTTGCGCGAGAAGAACCGATTTTTAAGGAAGTCATAAAAGACTTTGGCCGCATGGGCCAAAGTTAACTTTTCTAAAATAAAAAAGGCCTTTGGTGCGGATCCTGGAAAAACCGACAGGCTTTTCCCCCTGGGGATGCACTGGACGAATAAGAATGTTTTTCCACCTAGGTGTCTTCGTTGCCAATTTTGAACCAACTCAAACAGCGTTTGAGGGTTATATTCAAAAGATTAAGAATTCTCTTTTAATAATTTCTGGAAACGTTTGAGAAACTCTGCACCCTATCTTTTCTAGAGTACATAAATCTCCGAAATAAAAATACGACTAGAAGGAGGTCGCCCTGCAGCCTGTCTTATGTCAAAAAATATTTGATGGTTTAATTTCTCGGTTCTTTTACAATATTCGCTGGTTTCTTTGTCAATTTTAGACTATAATATCTGTTACACAATAAGATGCACTTCTTACATGACACAGTTTTATGAAGCCAGTTTTCAATATTTGAATATGAAAGTTTTGAGTTTCTAAACCGCAGGGTTTCAAAAAATGAAAAATACACCAAAAGAATCATTGTTTTTCGGAAAGCTCAAAAATGTTTTGGTTGAATATCAGACCTAGTGAGAGACGATTAACAACATTTTTAAGGTATTTTGAAAGTCTGATGGAGTTTTCGAATTCCTCTAGTTGCGCTTAATCGAGGGAGGCGCTTATTCGAGGGAGGAGGCTAATCAAGGATTTGCATCTTTTCGTCCATAAAATGCGCACATTTTATACAACGTAGGTGGTTGACGCTAAATAGATAACTAAATTTGTTACATATTGAATCAGGATTTCTGGCTACATTGTATTGAGAAGGAAGTCAAAAACAGATCTGATCTAGTAAAATGAAGCCTAAGGAGAAGAACATAGTTGTGTATTCACAAAAAGATATATTCTTACGCTATTGGCGTAAATAAAAAATTATTATAAATTCATATAAATGCTTAAATCAAATATACATCCGAATATAGAATATAAGTTAAAATAAATTACAAATTGGAAAAATATACAAATTTTGTTCATTTAAATCAAAATATTTGAAAAATTGTTCTATCTTCTAATTTGCCCTTGATGCAAATAAACATAAAATACCAACCCGTGTAAAACAGTGTACTTGGCGTCCCAAAATCGAGAGGGAACTTCCTGTTTCACTTCCTATTAACGGTCGAGTAGAACCCAAATGAATACCGAGTTTCAATTGGTACAACACAAAAGTAGCTAAAAGCTACAAACACCTTCCATACATTTGGTTGAAGAACACTTTATCATTCTTCTTGTTTCAATCAAAACCTCCGAGATCCAGTCTCCTTGATCATCTACTTATTCTTTCGAATTAAACTTCCTATATACACCGAGACAGCTAACACACCGCTGGGATATGGATGAACATGAGATGCGATCGCAAATTCTGTCCTTGCATCTTCGATCTTATGAATACCAGTCGATTTGACACTATTGGCGACTGTCTCCACGTCAGTGAAAGGCATTTGCAGAGTGTATCCAGTTAGCTAGAAAGAGATTAAGATTAAACAACACCTACCCACTGTATATAATATATACTTGGGAAAACAGAATGGCAATGCGCATGAATTGCTAAGGGTTGGAAAACCCAGATTTTATCTTTTTTCATTAATTCAGCCACGGACTACTAGAATCACGGACAGGAAACTTCAATATCACGGTAAAAAAATGAAGACTGATGCTCTCATTTTCGAACGAATTGATGAAATTACTTCATTTCATCACTAAAGTGAAGTTCAATAGGTCCTTTATCTGCCCCAAAAGTAAAAAGATCAAAAAACGAAAATTAGATCCCCTGGATGCATGCCAATCAGCATGCCCGAAATTTTAAAACCTTTATTCCATTACATTTATGTGAGGAAAACTACCAATTTAAACGGTAGGGAGGTGTTCAAAATTTCAGAAATACATTTCGGAGTGCCATAATGTGTAATATCAAGAATGGACTTAAAACTAATCTAGCGTCCTAAAGACACGTTTTTTTGGGCCAAAAATCACCTAAAATGGAGGGGAAATTTGACATAAAGCATTGCTAATGGCTAAATTTAGGGGTCTTTAGGGATCAAAAAGAGGTTCAAAAGGGTCAAAATATGCCCATTTCTGGTAAAACGAATATTTTGAGCTGAACATTTGCAGCTATACATTATATCACATTTAGAAACTGATTGTTACACGAATTTGACAAAAATAATTGTTAATGGCCCAGTTTATGGGTCTTTAGGGGTCAAAACGGGGGTCAAAAGTGTCAAAATGTGCTCATTTCTAGTAAAACGAATATTTCTATACATAAATGACATTTGGAAACTACGTATTGCATAAATTTGACATAAAGTCTTGATATTGGCCAAATTTAGGGGTCAACACGAGGTTTAAACGGTCGAAATGTGCCATTTCTAGAAAAAATAAATATAATAAGCTGAAAATTTGTACTATACATTAAATTTTACTTGAAAACTAAGTGTTACATAAATTTGACAAAAAACATTATTATAGGCCCAATATAGGGGTCTATAGGGGTCAATTTATTTAATACTAGGTTTTCAAATGTGATTTAATGTATAATTGCAAATTCCCAGCTCATAATATTCATATTTTCTAAAATTGGGCATATTTTCTAAAATTGGGCACATTTTGACGCTTTTGACTCTCGTTTTGACAGCTTAACTGAAAGACCCCTATATCGGGCAATTAACAATTACTTTTGTTTAATTTGTGTAACATTCAGCTTCCAAATGCGATTTAATGTATAACTGCATGTTTCCAACTCATAATATTCATTTTTTCTAGAAATTGGCACATTTCGACCATTTAAACCCCGTGTTGACCTTTTGACCACTGTTTTGAGCCTTAAAGACCCCTAAATAAGACCATTAACAACTATTCTATCTTAGTTTCTAAATAGTTTCCAAATGTGATTTAATAATGTAATTCTTTGGATTTTGTTTTCATCATCTTGATATATTGTACAAAACAGTCATCTTTCCTTATTTTAGGTGATTTTAGGCTAAAGAACGTGTCTCTGGGACCCTAGATGAGTGTCAAGTCCGTTTAAATGTTTGATATTACACATTATGGCAGTTTGAAATATATTTCCGTACTTTTGAACACCTCCCAACCGTTTCTACTGGTGATTTTCCTCACATAAATGTAATAGGTTAAAGATTTTAAAATTTCGGGCATGCTAACTGGCATGCCTCCCAGGGGATCTAATTTTCGGGTTTTGATTTTTTTACTTTTGGGCCAGATTAAGGACATATTGAATTCGAAAATTGGATCATCAGTCTTCACTTTTTTTTACCGTGATATTGAAGTTTCCCGTCCGTGATTCTAGTAGTACGTGATTCAGCCCACCTAGGTTTAGCCGGCCCATTAGAACACCAGAAATGCCTAAAAGCAGACCAACAGGTAATAATATAAATCTATAGACAGGAGCGAGAAAACGCAAGGGGGTCACAAAACTTGCGAACCATGAGATGAAATTGATATAAAGTTAACCATCATAAAACAGATTTGTAAACTTACATGATGGGAAGCAGCAAATTGATCTAATTGATGCCGATGTTCTGCAGGGTTGATGTCCGACATAACAATCTTGTTTTCAATGCTAAGTGACAAAAAGAACTTCACAAATTTTCAGACAGAAAATCAGTATAAAATAGTTCCTGGAACTTTATCATTACAATCTATCACGAGGGGTAAATCACTTGACAAATCCGTACGAGAGTTGAGATTTTTTAGGAGTTGAGAGATTTTTTGGGAGTTGAAATTTTTTTTGTAATTAGAGAGATTTTTGAGTGTTGAGATTTTTTGGGAGTTGAGATTTTTTGGGAGTTGAGAGATTCATTGAGAGTTGAGAGATTTTTTTTGTAAGTAGAGAGATTTTTGAGTTGAAAGGTTTTTTGTGAGTTGAGATTCTTTGTGAGTTGAGAGATTCTTTGGGAGTTAAAAGAATTTTTTGGGAGTTGAAAGATTTTTTGAAAGTTGAGTGATGCTTGCGCGAGAGTTTTTCGAGTAATTTACCCCTCGATCTAAAAAAATTAAAAAAAACACATTTTCAATAGCATTTTGTCTCGCAAGAATTCGTTAAAATTTAGTCTGATAAGAGTAAAAAAAGTTAATATACCAGTGAACCAAAATTATTAGCTAATGTTGTCCTATATCATGACAATACAATATGGTATGCTGGAAAATTATCATAAGGCGAAAACAATATTTGAAAGAATGATAACAAGCAACTGAAATAACCGCACATTTATGCGGGTTAAAAACTAAGGTTTTGTAATGATTAGTTACAAATAAGTATCTACAAGCAACGAGGGACAAAATGCCTGCGAGGATCAAAATGTATGTTTTCAGATTTCTTAAAAATTTGATAACATGTAGAATACAAATTTATATTAGAATATATTAAAGGAATAGATTCTACTCTCATCCCGATTATAGAAATGAAATACCTTTATCTGGAATATGAAAAAAAACTGTTTATCCAACAATAGATTTATCTTAATTAAATGGATTTTACAATAACAATAAATTTTGAGAAATTTGCACATATTTTCAGATTAAATGCATGAAGATTTAAAAGTTACAAAAAAACGCAATATTTATAAGGCGAAGGTCAAAATGCGTGTGTATCATTTATAGAGTTTTACTTATTTTTTAGAATTTAATTTTCATACAGTATATTCTAAGGCGTTTTATAGTTGTTCTGAAGTATCAACTATTCTTCTTCGCTTAACTTGATGTTTAAAATTAGATTTCGTCCATTCCCGTTTAATAGCCATAATTTGACTAATGATCGGCGAGTTACGAAATCTGTAAAATAAGTCTTGTCTGTACAAATGAAATATTTATTTTCTGACTAAAACTTAATTTTATTTGCAACTAAATTTATAAAACAGCTTCTAAAATGTATATTCTTTCGTATTAATGCTTACAAACTGAATTTAATGATTTTTTAAAAAGCACATTTTAATGATAAAGTGTGAAATTTGCATAAAAAATCTAAACTTTCAAAAAAAAAACTAATTGGTGTCATTAAAGGTTCTTTTATGGTCTTAATATATTACATTCAAAACGATTAAAAATATCTGATTCGCTTTAGTTTATACCTGCTAAATTTGCCAAAATCATGGAACCTTTTAAAGTTTCTTCCCGCAAATTGCATAAATTTTGCAAATGTCGCCACAATTTATGGGTGGTATACTTGAATTTGAACCACTTTACATTTACTTAAAAGGTAACAGCTGAAAATTTGAATTAGTGCCGATTCGAGTGATTTTTAAAGTTACCATAACATGGCGTCTCACAGATACCTTTATGACCCCCTGTGTCCATCATGGTTGAAGAGATATTTGAAAATCAGAAGTCTGAAATGCCCTAAAATGCACTTATATTACCCACTATAGTCGAATAAATTAGTCTAAAATGAAAAACCATTGACTGAAAAAGATATTCCTTTATTTTACTGACAATTTAACGGACATTTCCATTCATATAGGTCAATTTACTGACAGTTACCAACTTATAATTTTAAGTCAAATAGATTTTATATCATACAAAAGAAAAATCAATAATAAAACAAAACAAATTTATCGATAAATATCTCGTCATCAATACTATGATTCCATATGTTTAATCTCCACCAAACAATAAACTTTTTTCACATAAGCAGTATAAAGCAGGTTTTATGAATTTGCAATTCAAAACAGAATCAATCACAAGTAAGAGACAATCTGACTGGTTAACAAGCAAATTGAAAGTGGGCCCACCAAAGGCTTAAAGCTCACAAGTTAATATCATAATCGCAAATGGTCATAAAGTCATGATATCATAATTTAATAAAGTCAGAAGTCGTGTGAGGTCATAAGCTCAGAAGCTAAAAAGTAGAAAGTCCTGGGGAGTGCATCTGTCCCCAAGTCCTCAATGAATACAGCCGTTATGATCCAAATATATACGAGTGTATCCGTCACAAAGCCATTGTTAGATACACACTTCTATGTTTCACACATCATCTGAAAAAGAAAAGAAAATGAAAAAAATGAATCTTACCTTTCTAATAAGATCTTGAACGCTTGCGTGCAACCACTAAACAAATGCAAAACAGTAATGAAAACCCAAGAAATATAACACAACAGATTGAGAGTAAAACATCATCTGGGAAATGTGGGTCCATATCTATTTCAAAACTATTAAGATCAATAAAAAATATTACCGATGAAATTTGGTGATACTAGTGGGTCTCCATTCCATAAGCCTTTCTCGCAGGTGATGATCTAATCTGTCAATAGATTAATGTAAAACATTTAATAGAGAACTTTGACATACAAATTCACCCTCCTTATTAAGACTTCATGTTTATATATTCAATATATTGTTTTTATTAAATTTTATTTTAGAGAAAATGTAAAAACTATTGTAGCCCTTTAAGGAAATAACCCCTAAATAATCAGCCCAAATTTTGGTAAACCCCCACTAATTCTTCCGATGTCACAACCCCCTTAACTTAAGGGAGAGTAAACTATGTAACCTTTTGATTAGATTAAAAAAGATCATATCATGTCTTCAAATTTCATTTGTCCTGGATTGTCTTGTTTGAGATTTTAGTCAGGTGCTCTGCTAGTCAGTCACTACAATTCAAAAGATTTAATCATGATGACAGACAATGAAGCAAATAAAGCACGGTAGTTGGCGAAGTCAACATTAACACATTCGATGAATGTTTTTAAGGATTAATTGATGTTAATTGACCACAAAATCTTTTGGAAAGATGTTGAAAGGTAATGAAGATTGCAAGTATTGTTGTGCTAGTGATCATAAGCAAGATGATTGTTGGAAAATAAAACGCGTACGTGGAGGCGAAAAAGTCGAGGCTGTAAAAAGAGGCATAAACTGCATGGATTATTTTGCGTTGAAGCAAAAGCTTTCGCCGTGTGTGCAGATGAAGAGAACGAACAATGCAGAAGAAAGTGTGATGTTATTAATTATGATGGTATTAATTATTAAGTGTCGTATTTTGGGATCTAGGTAGTTGTTGAACTTTCCCAGAGAAAATTTTGCAAAACAGTGTGGTTTTCTAAAAGTTGAGAAGAGATTAAGTGGCATAACATTAGGAAATGTCAACTCTTGCTCACTTCGTAATGGAAACGAAAATCTTTAATTCTTTGTTGCATACGGGATGGAAATCATCACTGGTACCGTAAGTAAGATTTGATCGAGTCGTCTGAAGAAGGTGTTTCGTCGTACTTCAAATAAAACTCTAGGAAAGACAATACAAAATCTGTTACAAGCACTACATCCATCATGGCATCCTGATAAAATTGAGAAATCAAGATTTGACCTTTCCAACTTGTTTTCTTGCCATATTTTGATACTTTAAAGCATTATTAGTGCAAATGCACTTTAGTACATATGATATTGCTGTATCGGAGATGGAAAAATAGGATTAAGCAATAATACTTTTTATAGGAGTTGGCATCCATCTACTCAAGGTGCCACGCTAATGGTCAATAGGCAGTTTGTGGGGATAAGAGTAGTCACGGCATTAAATCTGTTGTAAAAACATACTTTTCAAAATGAATTTTTTTTTCGCATTTTTGCTCGTTTCAGATAAACTGCTAATATTATACAATTTGGCTCACAACAGTTTGACGTTAAAATAAGAGTGTGTGTCGGGGTCTTCCTTTCAATTACCATATTGATGTCCATTGTGGCAATGTGAGTAGCGCTTTCCTACCATTTTCTAATAAGAATAAACCGATGTTACATACTCATCTTGTAGGTTGACGGCAAATTGAAAATCGATCGGTGCGTAAGTAGGTTCTTCGACTTGAATAGAGGAAATACCAGGGTTCGGGAATTTCTTGTTGAAAAATGGTTTCCACATTTTACCATTAGCAAAATTAAAAGAGATCTTAGATGAATGCTCATCTTGCTGTATGTTAGCAAAAATCTAAAATCGTAAGAAATAAAAAAGATCATTTAATCAGTCCAAACAGCTAGAGAAAAGTCTAAGACAAAGCAATAGTGTTCGTGATTTTAAGGAATTTTAAAACCAGTCATTAAGAGATGCAGTTTATGGGGTTATAAAGAGAGTGGGACACTCAACTTGGGCTATCAATAAAGGCCATAGGAAAGATCACAAGAGGGGATTATGATACCATACTTACTCAGGGCCAATGAAACAGAATTCAGAGAATCTCAAATTTTAAAAATGCATATTTGGGCTCACATGATAAAAGTACTTTAAAACACACACTTACATTGTCCTCAGTGATAACACAACCGACAATTTGTAGTGGACAATGTACATTTTCAATTTCATAATTTCTTCCCGTGCTCGCATTCCATATTCTAAATGATGTACCCTCATCTGTAAGTACATAAGCAGTAGAACCTGAAAATTAAGAGAAAAATGATGTTAGAAATGCGTGTTCAGAATGGCAATCAGTTATTATGATAATACGATAATACGATAATATGGTGACCGGACATTAGGCCGACAGACATTTGACCGACAGACACTTAGTCGTTGACACTTGGCCGAACAGACACTTGGTCGCACGAACATTTGGCCAAACGGACGCGTGGCCGAACGGACACTTGGCCGAGAGACATTTGGCCGAGCCTTCACTAGGCCGAGAGACATTTGGCCGAACGGACACTAGGCCGACAAAATACCAGAATTAACTAAGATATAAAAAACAAATAAAAAAAGTTTACGCTCTAGGTACTTGTCTACTACTAGATTCTTTAAACAAATCAGTGGTTACTAAAAAGAGCAAACAAGTATGGTACGCAGATGACAGAAGTTGTGGTGGAAAGCTTGCTGAAATGAGAAAATGGTGCGATAAACTGAACTTGGAAGGTCCGAAATAGGGATATTTTCCAAAAGCTAGTAAGACAATCCTCATTGTGAAAGATCATGCGAAAGAGGAAGCTATGAATGTATTCAAAGATACTGAAGTAACTATATCAACTAAAGGGGAAGCCGTAATTGGATCGGAAGAATTTAGCCAGAGCTATGTAAATGAAAAAAATTTAAAATGTGAAGAGAATTTAATCCACTTCTCCATAATTGCATAATGGCTTATTCAGCTTTCATTAAAGCTATGTGCATGAGGTGGAACTAAAACGTACAATACCAAATATCAGTGAAAATTTTCAACCACTTGAAGAGATCATTTACAAGTTAATTTTGGCAATTGTAGGTAGAAAAGTAAACAATATAGATAGGCGATTAATTGCGTTGCTTGTTCTCTTGGGAGGACTTGGCATCGTTAATCCGTGTCAGTCCTCTGATGAAGAATATAAAACATCTAAAGAATTGACAAAGCCACCAACTGATATTATTTAACGACAGGAAACTACATTAGAGAGTTATGATTGTGAAGAAGATTGTGAAGAAGTTGAATATTAAAGCTAAGACTGATAAAGAGACAAGAGAAAAGAGCGAGCGAGATTATATTAAGGAAGAAGTAAACGCAAAGCTGAAAAGAACAATTGAACTGCTGCAAGAAAAAGGCGCTGGCTCATGGTTAACTGCTCTTCCAATACAATCCATCGGATACTCTCTAAATAAACAGGAGTTTGTAGATCAACGACACTCCTACTCATTGTAGTTGCGGTAATAAAAACACGATTGAGCATGTGCTTAATTGCATAGTTGGAGGGTTTGTGTCAATGAGACACTAAAGATTATGAGATTTACAAACGAAGCTATTGAAAGAAGTTGCGAAAGATGTTAGAATAGAACCGGGATTGCTGCCGACCGGTAATACTGGAATAATAGGGACGCAAGCTGAAAAAGCTAGACTAGATATTTTTGCTGTTGGGTTGTGGGGACCATAAGAAAAAACTCGATGTAAGAGTAATGCACCCCCACCATCATATTTGTCAAAAAGTCCATCACAAATTTATGCTCAACAAGAACGTGAGAAAAAGAACAAGAAGTACACGGAAAGATTTGTACAAGTTGAAAAAGGCTCATTTACCCCCCCCCCTCGTTTTTTCTTCCTTTCAATTAACGCCAAAAATATTGGGAA
>JAUKPT010005094.1:0-10661 GCA_032273505.1 Nanomia bijuga
CCCCCATTTTTGGGTTTGCTGACTTCTTATTAGATAAAATGTGTATTAGTGCATAAAAGATTGTGAATCTAAAATACTAAGCTTAGTGCTTTACCGTAAACCAGAAATTTGTCGGTAACATGTTAAGCATTATCTTAAGATGGCCATGAAGTAAGATATGTTTGCGACATATTTAGTAACAATCATCAATGATCCGATGCTAATTTTGAACACAAATCTCCATTTCTGAGCCAAAATTGGGCCTAAAAGAGGATATTTTGAAAAAAATTTGAGATTATCTTTAACAAAACCTACTTTTTCTCTGAAAATATTAGTTGAACATTTTCTCTTATGAATCTTTCTCTTGTATATTCTTTCTGGAAACTGTGTAAAATTACACCCTACTTTATTGTGATCTGATTTCTTAGATTTTTGGTGTGAAGCAAGTCCAACCAATTGCTGACTTCAACAATTTTCAAAGTCAACTTTGGTCATTTTTCCTAATTTTGAGTAATTTAGGGTCCCCAACTAAACATTTCTTATATATACTAAATTTTCTAAATCATAAAGAATCTCAAAGAATTTTTACAAACCAGGAAAGTCGAATTGAAGCCTTTGAAACAATTTAGACATCAAAAACTAGCTTTGGTGTGTAAAGTTGAAAAGTGATCCACACATGAGCATATCGATTATAACTTTACAATTACAATTCTGCCATCAGATGGAAAAACACCTCAAACACCAATTTCTATGAAGATGAAAAACCTGTTGCTAAAGGATTTTATGCATCAAAAATGAATTCTAAGAATAGAAATTATTGAGAAAAAATAATCATTTATAATTTTTTTTTAAATCTTGTTAGCTTTCGAGCGAAACATCGCTCATGATCACAACACTATTAGTTCAAACATAAACAGTCTATAAACTCACAAATTGTTATAAATTCCTAGCATACATATCTAAATACAAATAAATTAAAACATTCATTTTCCACAATTGATATCGTCTCACTCAGAATAGAAATAAAGGAATTGATTGAATATGTCCAGAATTAGTTGGGACGAAATTATCGTTTGGGAGATATTATTATGGAACATATGGGCCTTTCGTACTTTTTACTATTGGAGTCAATAAGTCAGTCGCTTTTATATTTTTGGTCACGTACTTTTATCAGTAGGCTATGCTATGCATTACGAAAGTTTAGGTAACAGAAAAAAAGGTTTTGAGAGGAAGATTAAGAACAAATAAAAAATAATGAAAACTATCTTTTATTGAAGATTATGTCATCATAAATTCGCTATTTGATTGGTTGACAGTTACATCATCAAGAATCTTACTGGTTGATTTCAAAATGTCTTCATTCGATAATTTGTTAAAGTCAAAAATGACAGTTCGTATATCTAATAGTTAGGAAACCTATCTATATATGTTATAGTCGATGTTGTGCACGGCTAAATAATGACCCATGTATAGAAATATATTGATGAAAACGATTAACTCGAGAGAATACCATACTTTTTAACCAATAATTGTGAAATACGTCATAATAAATGTAATCCTGATATATATAATAGAGTTATTTCGCAAAGTAACAAAATATCAGCTAGCTCTACGTGATTTTCAATTACCATATCGGATATGATAAATTGGAAATGTCGTAGCACCCAACTAAGAAAACTTGGTTCTCGGTATTATAAATAATGCCTTCAATCCTTTAAATTACACTGTCATACATCTCATTATTAAATTTAAACCAACAATACCCAACAATACTCAACAAATTGCAATAAATTGCAGTGTAATAAGCCTTACGACCGTTTTGTTTACAATCTAGTGGGTGGGGAGATGGCAGCTTCGGGGTCACTTTTATTTCTGCCTGCTTAGCGAACTGACCATCCAAAAAGCTATAGCATCTTCACCCTTCATCGTGAGGGTGCTGCTTTCTGGCATTGTAAGAGTTAATATAGCAGACAGAATATGTCCTTTCTTCAGTTGATTTTCAGTGTAATTTTGCGTAGTATCATATTATTCAATCGGATGACTGATTTCATGTTATTAAACTACGTCATTTAATTATGATACGATTAATCTAGTGTGGCGCAAAATGGGGAATGGCGAAGATTGTATCATGTCATCTCCTTGTAAATGTGTTTTTGGTTTAATTTGTAGATAAATGATGCACAACTAGACTAGTGTATATGTGGTGATATGTAACAGTAAATTGTGGAATTGTATGAATACATAAGTAAATGCAATCCAAAGACAAATTAATGGTCAGATATATCCAACGAGTACTAAGTACTGTACGAAAGAAATAAACAAGCAACAGCCATTGAGGCCATCACCATCATCATACAAATTTTATTTTAGGCAAGATTAGATGAAGAACAACGTTTTTTAATCAAGAACTATGACAATGAGTTTGTCTGAGGTTTTAAAAAATTGCGAGAAGTATCATCTAATTAAAATTGTAAGAATGGTTAAGAAATGGTGGTTCTAAACAAAAAATAGCCACAAAATAATAAGTAAGAAGGAACACAGAATCTTACCTAAATTAGTAGAGAATATGATGAGCAAATCAAAGTGGAAGAAGAAATTGCTGTAAGAATCCAACGCTAGTAACAGTCTCACTACTAGTGCTTTTAACACTACATTTAAAGAAATTTTTTTATATTTTTATGACTTCTCTCTGAATAAGCGCTGCCCTCGATTAAGCGCTGCACCTTAGCTGTGAAATGTGGCACTTAATAGAGACATTTCCTGTTATAGGGGATTAGAGAAGACTATGACACATTTTGTTTTATCTTAGATTATTTTTATACTTCAAAATGACTTTATTTACATTTTTTTCATCAGCACACAATGTAGGATGTTAGTTTAGCAAAGTTGTTTAAGAAAAAATGAAAAATATTTACCTGAAATCTTTTGTTTTTGAATAAGCGCCAACCTCAAATAAGCGCTGCCCTCGATTAAGCGCCTCATTAAAAAAAAGTCGAGTTTTAAATAATCGCTGCAGTGCTTCATTGAGGATTTACAGCATACTATGTTTCATTGCTAGGCATGCCAAAATTTTCAAAATCTTTGTCTACCAAAGTTTTCACATGCTTTCTGGGAAAAGTGGGGAAGAAAACAGCTCCTGGGGAAAAAGACTTTAGGGCATATTTTTAAGGCATATTTTAGGCCAATTATGAGGCATATTGTTGCGAAAATAATAGGGGGGTAAAGAAACAGCTTCCTTGGCTAGAATATTGACCAGTGCTTTTTCATTTAAAGATGAAGGGGATATGTTTTATAGATTGATTGAAAAATGAGAAAAGAGAAAAATGAGAAATTTATTAACTTGTAATAAAGTAACACTTTTTTCCTGAGAAAAATCCCAAAATATTTTAGAAATAAATGTAGGGTTTATCGAGGAAAAGAAGGGTCACTTTTTATCAGTTAATACGTAATTTTCTTTCCATTCCATTAGTTTATTCAATGGCTCCCACTACCCATTTCTTAGTAGTAACAAATGATTGAAATAAAACAAAAACACTAATAACATAGTTGTTAACAAAATAATTAGTGAACATTAAATATCGAATATAATAGTAAAAAACTCGAACTAGTCAATGATGGCATGTAACAAATGTACTAAATATATAAGAAATTATGTATACGCTCTGCATTGACGGCATATTATGTTTCATTGCTAGGCGTGCCAAAATTTTCAAAATCATCGGGTACGATTTTTAACGAAATTTTCACTTACTTAATTAGGTCCCCATAGACCCCACCTCGTCATTTTTTGTCTCTCTTCTTTTTTTCTTGTCGGACATGTCATGGACGAGAAATCATGATATTTTACAAGAAATTAAACGGGAAATGACGAGAAATTACTAGATTTGATGAGATTTGACGGTAAATGACGAGATATGATGAGAAATAACGAGATATGACGAAAAATGACGAGATTTGACAAGAAATGATGAGAGATGACGATAAAAGACGAGGTGGTACAGGGTTGCCACCAGACCCCCGAAACCCCTAAAAAAACGAATTATCCCTAAAATGGAATTTTGCCCCCGAAAAGACCCCCGGGTCAATCCCCTAAAAATTTAAGAAAAACCCCTAAAATCCCTGAATTTTTCATAAATAAATGTCATTGACTATAATTGTTTTGTTTTTTTGGCTCTGATTATCATGATGCTCATGATACTCTCATCATGATATTTTTCATTTGCCTCAAAAAAATATTATAATGCATTTTTCTTATATATGCTGATTAGATTTTGTTTTAAGCCATTCCTCGTGACCTATAATTCCAACATTTCTCAAAGCATGGTGGACTGAGGTGGTGTTTTTAACTATTCTAGTGACCTATAATTTCAAAATTTCTCAAACCATGGTGGACTGATTAGGTTGTGTTTTTAGCCATAGTGGCCTATAATTTCAACGATCAAAATTAGGGCCAAAAAAATATTATTAGCTTACATGCTGTGTTAATAATTTCTCACACAACTCACTTTCAGTTTGCAATATGTTGAAAAATATTTTCAAAAAATTCCCCCGAAAAACCCCTATTTTTACCCTAAATTTCCCCCTGAAAATCCCTAAATGTGGTGGCAATCCTGGTTTATGATACTGTTTATGATACTGTTTATGATACCTTATTTTTGTACAAAATGATAATTCTTGAAATTTTTTCATTTTAGAACATAAATAAGATTAGAAGACGACACTAACATTCATCAACAAAAATAGTATTCATTTGCCCATCCACACTGATGTTCAAACCCACATTATTGAAATAGTTTAATCCTATCTCAGTGTTTCAAAATCTAGCAATCTCGACTTTTTCTGTCTCTTTTCTGACCGCTTCAGACCTTTCTGATATGGATCTTTCTTTTCTTTTAACAATTTACTTTTCAGCAACCTTAAGGTTTATGTATTTGCAATCTTTTCTCTTGCCTGTACTGCAGATAAATCTTGCAAACCTTGATGAACCTAGTGTCAACATCTGTCTTTGGACATCGGAACGATTCAAATTGCTTGTTATGTAACTGTCCAAATTATAGTAGCCTCTGTATATATTGTGTAGTGCAGTCAAATATTTTTAGGATCCTACTGAATTGGGTTAAAAGGAATCTACAAAGGAAATAAGCGATTGTTAGATACATGTGTAAATTGTTAACAGCTTTCGTATTTAGTTAGTTGTATTCTTGAGTAAGAAAATCCTAAAAAGAACCTGATGCTTTTTATTAGCTGAACTAGAGTTATTTCTAGAATCAAGATATGAATAATCTTTGACAATGTATGGAAAATAAGGATCGCTTCTTTGGGAACTGAAAGGGTTATTTTCGAAACTAGTTTAGAATATGCGATAAATCTTTTATACACTTAAGACAGCGAGATGGTAGTTAGTGAAATACATTGCACAGATGCTAATTCAAGCTGCTTTTTGAGACTTGTTTGTGTAAATAGGTGTTGAAACTTGGTGTTGAAACTTGAAAATCTTTTAGACTTACGCCCCTAAAGAGGACACCTAAGAGGCAGAGGAAGGGCACATGAATTCTGGGTTACCCCCTTTTCAAATCACACAAGCATGAGCAAAACTACAAGCTGTACCCACAGGACAAGTTGAGAATAAAATTTGAAACATGGTCTAGCATCAGCTTGTTTGCAAAACTTGCAATGTGGCCTGGTTAGCCACACTTGTAGTAAGACTTCACATCACTAACTGCCTTGCCCATCGACCTTTCATGTCCCTCTAGAACCTCATTGTAGAGGCGCGGATCCTCCTAATCCCATGCAATCCCATGCAATCCCACTGATCTGACACACTTTCTGGCGAAAAAGTTCATTGTAAAGAATCCAGGTTATATCGGTCTGACCAAGTTCCACTTTGAATGGAAGGCGATCAATCCCCAGAATACTGCCGTGCAATGACAAAACCAGGTAAGTCAAACTGAGGACAATTTGAGAAAAATACATTTTATCTTTTTTAAGATATTGTCTAATAATTAACTGCTTTTGCGGTCAATTCAGGAAATAAATTGAGGTTTTATAAAAATGTTATTCAAAATTTTTATATAAACCGAATCAGGGAGAGAAGGCAAACAGCGTACTTCCTACCAGGGCAAGACCGCTCCATTCCCCTGGACAAAACCACCTTAGAGGGGCCACGGAGAATGAGGGGTGGGGGACTTTTATGGATTTTAAAAAATGATGTGCTTTTTAAATTATCACCTTCTCATTGAATATGAGTTGTTTTCATGTTGCATTTCATATTATAACTTCTTTGGGCATTGAATTCAAAAAATTGAGTAAGTACAATTTTGGACTTTCTTTTCATAATGGTGCCAGTTAGGCTGGAATATATAATTTTATAAAATTATATTTATATTTATATTTATATTTATATTTATAAAATTTTATTTAATTTTATAAAAAATGATAGTCATTGATTATACATATGATGTACATTGTAAATGTATTTTTAAGACATTTTGGAGTTATAATTTCTAAAATTTTCTCCAACGATGGCGACAATGTAAATGTTTTCTAAGGCATTTTAGAGTTATAATTTCTAAAAAATTCTCCAACCATCGTGAAAAATGTAAATGTATTCTCAGACATATTTGAGTTAAAATTTCAAAAAAAATTTATTTAATGTTTGGGAATGTAATTTTATTTTATGACATATTTGTGTTATAATTTCAAAAATTTTCTCCTACCATGGTGGATATTCTAAATATATTTATACATCTTAAGAGTTCTGATTTCAAAGACTTTCTCCAATTATCTTTTTTAGTATTGGGACCATGTGTCCTTAAGCTACAGCATTTCGAGATGGAATCTCTCCTAGAGTATCATGACTTGTATCTTTTGCAAGATATTCTAATGCTGAATGATGTCTTGGAAATATTTCGAGATACATGTTTAAAAGCATATGATCTTGACCCTATGCATTATCACACGACTCCTGGTCTTACTTGGGATGCTGGACTAAAATTTACAGGTGTTACATTGGATCTCATCACAGACGAAGATATGTATCCATTTTTAGAAAGTGGTGTTCGTGGTGGTATATCTATGATATGTCATCGATACTCTAAAGCAAACCACCCCAACTATCAAGATGTTGGTTATTATGATGAGAGCCTACCAAAAAATGAAATCTTTTACTTAGACGCTGTCACTTAATACGGTTTTGGGATGTCGATTTACCTAGCTGTTTCAGACTTTATTTGGCGTGAAGACATGTATATTTAAATGACTTTCGCTCTGTAGAAGGGGAAGAAGATGATGATTATTCATCATTAGTTATGAGTTGGGTTTCGACCTTACAACCCCACAGTGAAAGATGAAAAATCATTGAACTCGATGGTAATGTTTCAGATTAAGTACATGAACGTCTTCAAAATTATCCGATACTACCTGAACGAAAAGGCAATTATTGGTACCTTCCTTTCATTGTATCAAAAAAGACATCTTATGTGATCGAATTTCTAAACAATATAACAGACTGATGAGGAAATATCGATCAAAGTTAACAACATTTATCTTCCGAAAAACTTATTTTAGATTTTGCAGAAAAACAGAAATATGTTGTACATTATCGTACATTAGAATTATATATTTCATTAGGATTCAAGGTTACTAAAATCCATCGTATTTTGGAAATTAAACAAGAAAAGTGTTTGGCACCATATATTGAAGCTAACAGTTAACACCGTCATGTGACAAAATGCAAACAGTGAATTTGAAAAGAGTTTTTATAAATTATTGAATAACACTTTCTTCGGCAAGACAATGGAAAACGTATGAAAACGAAGGGATTGTAAATTATAGCAAACGATTCAAAAAACTAGAGTCACAACCAACTTTCAAATCCATGACTGTTTTTCATGAACAATTATCTGCAGTTGAACGTGCGAAAAAAAAGATTTATCTTAATAAACCCATTTATATAGAACTTTGTGTTTTAGACGTTAGTAAATAGCTTATGTTTGATTTCTATTATAATGTTCTAGAGCAAATATCTCCTCCTACTAAAACGAAATTACTCTTTACAGACACAGACTCTATGTATAAGCGCTGAGGGCTTTAATAATGCATACAAAACACTAAGAGACAGTATTATTTTTGAAAATGACAGTAATTTAACATCTGTCTCAGAATTCTTCGATTTGAGTGGGTATCCGTCGACTCATTGTATCTTTGATGGATTTTCAGTTGAAGAAATAGATGATTTAAAAAAAAAGAAACAAAAAGGTGCCAGGAAAAATGAAGGATGAACTTAATGGATATCCCCTTTTGGAATTTATTGGTTTAAGAGCGAAACTCTATGCCTTTAAATGGCTTAATGAAGATGATGAAATTTCAGAAGATACAAAACTTAAGGGTGTTCAAAAATGTGTGGTTAAGTTACACCTCACATTTGATCATTACAAGTCATCCTAAACACGTATGGCGGCCACATGTTCTTTACGATCAACTCTACATCAAATAGAGACTAAAGCCATAGATAAAACTGCAACGGGTCCTTTCGATAATAAAAGATTTCTACTTGCTGATGGAATCACGTCTCTTCCATTTGGACAATGCAATGTGAATTCTTTAACTGGCAACTAATAATAATCCATATATATCATAATCGAACTATTGTTTTTAAAGAAAAAAGACAATTACATAAACAATTGGTGTCTCCTTGCATGTATAAATAGACCAAGATTCATATGAAATCATTCGTGCTAGAATTTTGAGAAGATAACATCGATTACATCAAAGTATAAATGATAGACTCAATCAAAAGGTGTGTGGTTTGGAAATAGCTGATGATAAAGGATTAACAAATTTGGATCTAATGCAATGAAAAGTTGAACATAAAGAATTTCAGATGTGTTTTCATTTGCGATACTTGAAAACCTGAAAACCCGTTATATGAGGTGTGTGGAATTGTTCATTTAAATACATCGAAAGAGAATGGTAGTCATTGGGTAGCATTTTATAAAAAGGGAAAGAAAAGACTATACTTTGATAGTTTTGGACAAAATACACCTATTGAACTTAAAAAATATTTAAAAACTGCACTTGAATTTGAAAGAAACAGTCAAGTTATTCTCTAATTTGCAAGCTCAAACAAAATTATTTTCATTTATTTATCTAACATTTTATATTTTGAAGGGATTGAAGTTTACATTTAGCACCGTAATAAAAAAAATTATTTAACTATTGAACAATAAAAATCTACAATGAATAAACATGCGTTTTCTGTAAAAAAACTATAATGATTTATCATTTATGCAGAAACCTAGCTTATAAAAAGTAAACACTCAAGAGGCTATGTTTAAAGAATAAAACATTGTGTCAATATAAGACATATTGCACGTTTAGCGTTCAAGCTACACATAATCAAAAAGAACTGAGAGATTCATTACAATAAAAACTGTTTCAAAAGATGTGTAAACACCCACATCTGAAACACAGCTGAAGCCCCAACTTTTTAACCCTACCCCTCTTTACAATTGGGCGGGGTGGTTGGGAAACTGACTTTGTAAAAATCGTCCAAGGACTTGCCTAGCAAATTTTGATTGTTTTATACATTGAACCGACAAGTGGTTATTATACCGAATAAAAATCTGATTTGTATTTATTTTTTGACTCACTTCCGAAAAGCACGCCAAAAATTGAAAACTAAATTAATTCATTTATTTTCTCATTCGCAAGCCCAAACAAAAATAACTTCATTTATTTATCTATCATTTTATTTTTGAAGAAAACGAAGTTTACATTTATCTGCTTAAGGCTAGACCTGTAAAAACCAAAAAAAGAGAGGACACTATCAACAAACGTTCAAGATTATCTTTTAAATAACCGGATTTCCGCTATGTTCCAATTTCAAATATTGCCCAGATCATGAGTTACTCAACAATACCTTTCTTTAATCCTTTACCAGAAATAACCAGATTTCATAATTGAGTTTCTCGTCCAAAAATATGCCCAGACAGGAAGTTTCAATTTCAAATCTTGCCCAGAGTTATTCAACAATACCTTTTTTCAACACTACCGGGAATAACCGGATTTCTGCTATATTCCGATGAAAATTTTCAGAAAAAAATGCCATATTTGGATTTTTCAGTCTTTAAACTGTTTGGGTACGAAATTTTATCTTCATACTGTTGTCCATGTTTCAATTCCGTTAATGTTACATGCATGTCTTTTTGAACCCAGTGACGTCATAAAAAAAGGTTGAAAATTCGCAACTTTGAGCGTCTATAGAAAGAGAACGAAACAAGATTTTAACCTGCAATTTATTTTGTTCATCTAGTTTCAATTAGCTCTTTCAACTATTAAAGTATCAAAAATAACTAAAGATCCCATTTAAGTATTCTGAAATCAATTGTAAAAAAAATTATGCTTTTAACTTATATCTTTTGTATTTGAGATCAAATATAGTCCAATCATTCTTAATAGTTTCAAATGTTTATAAATGGTTTTCTGATGTTCACAAATGTGTCTTATCCTTCGCAACCTGATTTGAGGAGCGTCCAATGTTTCTCAATAGTTTCCAATAATGTTTCTGAATGGTTTTTCAATGTCTGCGAATGTGTTGTATCGTCCGCAACTTGATCTGACAAAGCGCCGAATGTTTATAAATAGTTTCCAATGTTTGTAAATGGTTTTCTAATGTTTACAAA
>JAUKPT010005095.1:0-10661 GCA_032273505.1 Nanomia bijuga
CCCCCCTAAGTTCCGTCCCCCCTTTCTCAGCGTTAAGTCTGACACCCCCCTAACTGGCATTTTGGACTTTTTGGAACTATGAACTATGGGAAACACCACTTTTAAAATTGAAAATTAGCTGTAGAGTCGACACTTGTATCCGAGGATCAACAGATATTGTAGTTAAATGACTCCGCCCACCTACCATTGAACTAAAGGGAATTTTCAGGGAATTTTGTTTCTTCAGAAATTTTTAGGAGCATTTATGATCAACCTTTCAATTTCATTGGGGCTTTTTCAGTAACAATGCAGTACATACCTTAGTATGGCTTATGATCGAACTGATCATAATTTGTTGTTGTTTTGTTGTTGTTGAATTGCTTTGAATTGTTGTTGCTGTTGTTGGCAGTCGTTAAAATCTATACGATTTCTAAAGAAATAGTATGCACGATTGTAAGCATGAACATGAACACTTCTCTACATCAAACAGGCATTGTGGTATTTTAGTTTCAGTTGATCCAATATTTAATTTCGATTAAACAAAGATTGTGCAGTACCCAAAAAACATCAACGTTTCATTTCCAGTTGACGAAATATTCATGCTATGAAATTTTACGTTATGAAGAACATTTATCAGACATGATTGTGGTAAAAAGTTTTTTTCCCTGAAAATTTTTTAAGTGCAGAGATATTCGAGCGGAGCGAGAAAACGACCGACGTAGTCGGTCGGTGTTGAGCGCCGAAAGGCGCGAACTTATCAGCTGTGGGGTTTGGGGGGGCGCTGTAAGCCCCCGAAAATTTTGAGATTTTGCATCCCTCCAGATGCCTGGAAACAACATTTTACCACGTTTTATACAGGAAAACGTCCTGTAAAACTATTCCTAATTTCATTAAGTTCTTGTCCTTTTCTGCACATCCCTTCCCCTGTTTTATGTCATTTTTGAGCTTTTCAACCAAAAATAATTTTTCAGTTTTCAAAAAAAAATTTTCCCTGAATTCAGGGAAATCCCTGAACCGCAATCATGTCTGGGTTAGAAAATTGCTTTTTTTCCCGAGTATCTATTGCCTTGAAGATTGGTTTTGAAAAAGCACGTCCCTTGTAAAAAATACTTAAGGAATCTAATTATATTTAACTACGTCATATAATAAATCAAAGTTTTGACCAGAATATACACTGTTCGTTGACATAAATATTTTAGGTCATATAATACTGCAGTTTTTTCACTGTTTGATTTTTTGGAAAAACATAAAAAATTATTGAATAACTATGTTTCAATAACTATGAATCAAATAAGTTTTGCGTCATTCCTCGACTTATTGGAATCTTATTTAAACGAAGTACTTTAAAATATAAAAGAACTTTGACTTCCAGATAGCATGATTCCATTATGTTAAATTTCGGAAGAGGTTGCCCCCACACCGACCAAATACTCCAAAAACCGTCAAGAAGTGGCGTAGCTAGAACAAAATTATTGCCATGGTTGGGCGGCGGCGAAGAAGATTTTTATTCTAGATCGTCTAAAACAGCCATTTTGAATGTCGGTAAATGGGATCTGAGCCTGTAAAACAGACTATTTTTCAATTATTTGATTGGTAATTTGAATTTGAACTAGGGCTACCTACTGGGTGTAACACCCCATACACCCCCCAGTAGTTTCGCCACTGCCAGCAAGACAACACTTTTTTTTACCTAATCACTTACGATTTTCCTAATCAAAAGGTATACCTTTTATTTTGCTACTCTTAATAACAGTGACGTGTGTTTCGCGTTTTATGGGCCAATCAAATTCGAAAGTTAACTAAAACGCTCATACTCTCAGGCACGGCGCTATCAATTAAAAAGTGAGGGGGCTGAGACATATTTTAAAAAGGATGGTACATGGCATAATTTTTCCTAATAGGAAAAAAAATCTTTGGTTTTAAAAAAGTGAGGGAGCTATAGCCCCTCTAGCCCCCCCCCTCCCCCCGGTGGCGCCGTGCCTGATTCTCTCTCAGGACATTTTTGAAAATTTGTGAAAAACATCTCACACAAAAATTATGCTTCAATGATATAGGTTATCTCTGCAAATTTAAAAATAAAATAAAAAGGATTATAAAAATTAATTACCTACCATAATGAAAGAAAGAAAGGAAATACTAACATATAGCCAATTACAAAACCATATGAAAAGAAAAATATTTTATTATAAACTCTTGTATATATTCAAATAAAATGTTTCATTGGCAGCGTAAGGGACTAAGTCTGTTATCTATAAATTCTGTTTGTAGAGCCAACATTTTTAAAAATCAGGGTACATGGTGGGCACACAAAATTTACTTCACAATTTCTGGGATTTTCAAGAAAATTGTGTTCCTTGGCTTTGTAGGGAATTTATGGAAGTTTTTTTGTTTTTTTTGGATACTCGGAGATTTATGTGATGAGTGTCCAACTCGAGGTAATTTTCAAGAAAGATTTTTTTCACAGAACAATTCTTTTTTTTCTTCCATTAAGGTAAGCCAATGTTTTACAAACCTGCAACTCAGCAGCAAGGGATTCGTTCCCCGCTGTTAGTTTCTCCTTCTCCTCAATGTGTTCATTCCGTATGGCTGTCAACTCATCAAGCTCAAAATTCAAATTGTCGAAATCACGTTTAATGTTCTGTTGAGAAAAGACAAAATCATAAAAGAAGACTTGCACTACTTCCATTAACAGCCTAAAGATTGACTGTGAAAGAAATTCTATATTAATACATAATATTCTAATAAAACTATTCTGATCTATTCTTAATCTAAACATACAATGAGACTACAGAATGAAGATGAAAAGCAAAATTAAAAATTATGAGAGAATTAATTTGACGGTGTAGGATTTTATTAATTCATAAGATCCAATAAGATTTATTTCTCCATCTTCATGAGCACTATATCAGAGGGATCATTAAAATTATAAACTTAATTTTGCTTTAATCTAAATGTTGAATCCAACTGGCCTGATTAATCCATCAGCAGACCTTTAGTCTTATTAGTTTGGCCTTTATTTCCAAGGCCCTTGCAAGCAGGGCTCAAGAATCTTACAACTTTCCGATCCGCACAAAATCTTAGGTAAAAATCTGCCGAGCTAGTCGACAGCCAAAATGTCACTTTTTTTTTCGCCATCTAGAAAGGTTTGCCGAGAAGATTACAGAGCTGCCAACCCGCGCCGCGGTTGTGCGGGTAAGATTCTCGAGCTCTGCTTGCAAGGATAAAAAAATTCTCTAGAATTAAATTTCATCTTACTGAATTGTGTAAATGATTAAATTTCACATCACAAAATTGCCTTACAAAATTCCAAACTTTTTGATAAATTAGCTGAAAAATTGCAGAAACTCTTATTCCTGTAAAATTTCTTTCCCTTATCATCAGATAATCTCACAAAATCTGCAACCACCACCGTTCTAAATAAGCTAACCAAAAATAGAAGATCTATATGAATGATATTGATCAGATGAATCAACTAAAATTGTAGATTGCACTTAAAACATAAATTTGATTTATTCGTTATAAAATGTAAAGAATGATTAAACGATACCTCTTGTATTATTCCACTGTATGTCATAAAATGTCTATGTTGTTCCAGTCATACTTTTTGTCTGTTATGGCGGTCAGGCGATGAATACGGTATCATGTCTTGTCTCACTGCTTCTATGACAGTCTTAACCATAGAGATTTCATTAACATAAGTTTTAAAAACTTTACACTGACCAGCATGCATGCTGCACCTACTACTATGTACTTGTATTAGATGTATGTGATAGGATGTTAAGAAAGCCTTCAATTTACATTTTGCTTTTCTGAAGGATGTCTTTCTTTTTATGATTTTGAGTTTAAAAAATGTTTTGAGGAAACTAATGCTTTGAGAAAACGCGTATTTTTCATTTGTAGGATGTTTGTTGACAATAACATTTTGCCAGATGATGGGAAGATGGTTATTGCAAAAATCTGAATTTTGCTTATTTAAAGATTACGGCACATTTTCAAATCGAATCCCAAATCATTCTTAAATATTATCATCCTAAAAAGTTTCAATATTAAATAAAATTTACTCTTTTAATGGGGTTCATTAAACATTTTTTTTCATCATATAAATTCAGAATTAATTTATTCATTATGACATGCAATTAAAAACAATGATCCCTTAGACCCAAAGTCATGAAAAAATATTTACTCAAAAGTTGAATTTTACAAAGATTTTTTAATGGGTAATACCAGGTCTGTGATTATACGCGAATAATATTTTCATTAATGCTATACTTTAAAATTTATAATAAAATATATTTCAACAATAAAAGCAAAATAATTGCTAATTAACTAATAAATTGACATGCATTTATAATATTTACAAAAATAT
This sequence comes from Nanomia bijuga, assembly GCA_032273505.1. Classification (NCBI taxonomy): domain Eukaryota; kingdom Metazoa; phylum Cnidaria; class Hydrozoa; order Siphonophorae; family Agalmatidae; genus Nanomia; species Nanomia bijuga. Next base: position 4,346 of record JAUKPT010005095.1, read on the forward strand.
AAATTAGATTTTTAAGAGTTTATTTACATGCACTTAAGACTAAAACTTGAAGTTTGAATGATTTGCAAAAATCTGTAACATAAAGTAAACGAGAGAACGTGCATGTAAATTGGTGTAAGATTTATACTCATAAATGATAACGAATATGACTGGTCACAAAATTTCTGAAGTCGATTCAATTGCTTCCTAATAAAACTGCTTTCCGATAAGTCGTAGTTCGCCAATCAAAATAATTAGATACATGTAAATAGACCCTTAGATGTTTGAAAAGACAATTGGGAAAAATACAAGAAATCTTCTCAAGAAGCAATAAGCACAGTCCATGATTGTTTAGAGTCGTTGACCCATGTCAGTATTTGTCGCATAAATATTATGTCCGTCATGATATGATAAGCGCTATCGCAGACCGCAGCTCAGCGCACCAGCAAAGGGTGTTACGCGTAAAAGTTATCTATCTCGTATTTTGTGAGAATTTCTTCAGTGTTTCTATTATTATATAGGAAGATGGTTTCGTGCAACTCGATATTTTCCGCTTCCATTATGATAAGCTGACTTCTCAAGCCCTAAGTGGTGGGTACCAGAAAAATGAATTTAATGACCAGTTAGTATAAGCATGGTTTCAGCCCACCCCCTTATTTCAGGGGGGACTAAATTTTTCAATTTTAGCTTTTAAGGGCAGAAAGGTTTTCCCAGCCAATCATAAGGGGGGACTAAAGTTTAAGTGCACCCAAATCTTCAAGTCTTAGAAGTCTGTCTCTCTCTAAATGGCCTGTTATAATTCCAAAGCAGGGGTATGAATGTAACATTTACTAATGTGGTCAAAAAAAGGGAATATCTAACTCTCCGAAACCACTATTTTTGATTATCTTTTTAAGGGGGGGACTTACCATTTTTGGTCCCTAAATTAAGGGGGACTTATGTTTAAGGGCAACGGACAAAATGAGGGCATCCCAAAGGGGGGAATGGATAAGGGCGAAAGGGCATTTTAAGGGGGGACTAAAAAGTATGGATAAAACCATGATCAGTCGTAAGTTAAATAAACCAGTAAAAAACATGTATGCATATACACTCAAGAAAGCGTAAAAAAAGGACGGTACCTATAAACGCAATCCACTTATGAATAGTTATGAAAAAATATAGCCTTTATTTTTAAACCCTTACGCTATTTAGAACGTAAATATGTGTCGCTGAGCTGATTATTACATTCTAGATTGTTTTGCCATCAAAGTCTCAAAGACTATTCAAGAGTTCACAAAGACGATGATTCGATTAAGAATGTCAGTGAAATGTTCGTTAAAAATATGTGACTGTGACATGCAACTTCTCACAAATCTGCATATTCATGCCTGTGCATGCCTGTGCATGTACTAGACAAACTCGTCAGAGAGAATAGAGACATAGCAACATGGACTTACCTCGTATTTGGTGAGAATCTCTTCTGTCTTCTTGTTATGACTCTCGATAACTTCTTTTAACTCATGGTTTTCAGCTTCGACTGATGCAAGTTGAAATTTAAGTTCCTAGAAGTAAGAATAATAAACTCAAGTCAATTTCGAAATCAACCTGATTAATGTTATGTGCGAAAAAAATGTTATTCCTTGCTTGATAGAAGACTAGATAGATGGCTCTAATGGTTATATCTTTTGGCCAAAGTCCGAATTTTTTCCCCATACCATTTTTCAATTTCTTCCCTGTTTTAGGGTCTGAAACAATAGAAAACAGTAGAAATCACTTATTTCTTCCCTGTATCTATGATTTTGTTGAATTTTTCCCTACCCCGTTTTTGGACAAAATATTTTCCTGTGTACCCTGAATGCATAGAACGATATTAACCAGGTGTATTTACTATTGTAATATAGTTAGTAATAAAACAGTAGAGGGAATAGTACTACGTTAGTTTTTAAGTATTCGTGTCTAAGTTACTAAAAATGCAATTCTTCAGTACCTCGACAATTTCTCCTTTCTTTGCAGTATCATTATTTTCTTTTGCTTTCAGTTTCTGAAAAAAAAATAATAGTATGTAGTGTGTAAAGTCAGTTATCGTTGTAAACAGTTCTGTACAACATATATGTCGTTATGATTTTAGTGCACATTCTAATTTTTGCGGCACGTTGTAAAATTCGAGGGGCGAAACACTAAAAAAAAGTCACGTCAGTTTTTTCAAAAAGAAAAAATCAAAAAGTCAAAACAAAAAGTCGATAAGTCAAGATAAATTAGAAGTCAAAAAAAAAGTCAAAAAGTCAAAAAAAAAATCACAAGGTAAAAAAAAAATCACAAGGTAAAAAAAAAAATAAATAAATAAAAAATAAAAAATAATAAAAAAAGTCAAAAAAATAAAAGGCTTTTGAGTGATTCGCCCGTCGGTAAAATATCATTCCAACGCCAACTTCCTTTATATCTAATTATGAAAGGAGTGCATAATAAATGGATGCACAAAAAAGTCTTATATAGCAGTTTTTTACAAATAATTTTTTGCATTTTAAATATAATATGCGTGAATACAGGTAATTTGATTTTTTATAAGTGCTTACAACATTATAATATAGTAGAATCTTTCTTTTATTCAGGGATTAAATGATAAGGAGTGAATCATTCTTTCCTCTCTACAATTAAATGTATCATCTTGTGTAGGTCAAGGTACCCAGTTGAAATCAAAAAAAGTTTCAGGTCTCAGGTAATTTACTTAGCTCAAGTAAGAAAATGTTATATATGCAAACATACATAACTTGGTAGTCAGCTATCATTTAGCATAGGTCAATAACGTCCAGTCAAATCGGATTTTATTCTTTTCAGGTAAAATAAAGTAACGTTCTGGTATAGTTATAAATGTTACATTGGTACATAAAAGCAGAAGAAATCATTAGAATTCAGTGGAAACTAAGGAGTTAAATATCAGCAATGATTAATGAATCTTGTTGTCCCATTATATTATAAAGATTATGTACATGAGTCAAAATATATGTCATTAAAAAACATTAATAACGTTACGAATTATGATTAGTGAATAATTAGTGAATAATTAGTGAATGATTAGTGTATTATTAGTTATTCTAATTACAATTATTTGTTACAATGGTTTACCTGAGTACGTTTTACATTCTTTTTTAACAATTCGTCTCGTTCACCTACTATGGTATTCAGCTGCTTTCGCAACTCCTAAAACAAGCATCAATCAACTCATAATCATAACAAATTCATAATTAAGGGAAAGATTTTTAGCAGGAAGTAAATTTGGCAGATTTGGTAATTTCTATAAAAAATGTCAGATTTTACGTTTTTCTTGATATGTTCTAAGAAAAATACGGTGAAAATAGGTGAAAAAGTACTTAAGAATAATCGAACCCCCAAATTTGTCGATAATAATAAAATTTAACTCATTGCCGAATCGAACTACCGCCAGATTTTCTTCCAACTTTTTCACATTAAGAACTCGAAAAAAATAAATTGTTTGTATACTTACATCTTCAATTAAAGATGAACGTTCGAATTTCGTTTTCATGCTTTTAATAGCTTTAAGATATTTTTCCTTTTCTACCTGTGCTTTCTGGACTTCAGCTTCTAATTCCTTCATAAGAAAAGAAAGGAGAGATTGTCCAAAAATTATAAATAGATTTTCTGTTTCATTAGTCGAGAAATATCTTATAAAGAAACCGATTGGTGCATTAAAATTTGTTTCAATGATTTTAAGTTTTGTCAAAAAGAAAGTGTGACATTTCTTGATGAAGTAATTTTCAACCAATGAAACGGCTCCTTTAACAATAATTTGTAGACATTCCCTGAACCAAATTTGTTAGATTAAATGCACAACATAAACACATCAAAGTTAAAATAATATTATTATTTTTCTCAGCACAAGGCTTGAAAATATGTAAGAACAAATTGTAAGGCTGAAATCTGGCAATAAATGAAATAAAAAACACAATTATAAATCTAAGTCTTGTAGTGTACTCGAGAAAAAAGTAAAATTCAACGAAACACGGCATCAGATTCATAAATGAATTTACTCACTTTAACCCTTAATTCGGATTGGTTCAAATTTGCAGTCACTTCATCGTTATGTACTCTCATCGCCTCCATGGCTATTTTCTTTTCCTTAATGATTTTATTCTTCTCCTAGATCAATGTCAAGAAGTGAATTGTTAAAAGTAGCATATATTAGCGAGACAGGTGATGTCTGCTGGGATATGGGCAGGTGCGGCTGCCGCTAGCCCCTGCAAAAGGGCTGCCAAACCGTTTTTTATCCCTTCGCTTTGCATGCACTCTTTGCCTTTACCAGTGACTTAATTTATTTCAAATTTCTAGCAATGCCACTTAATTGTTATTCCACCAAATACTATTGTGTGAAAATTAGAGAATCCTTTGGATAATGTAGCAGTGGCGGATCTGAAGTATCTTCAGTGTCTTCATGAAGACACTCGTTTTTGCTAAGAAAAAATATTTATGGCAGGTTTTTATTACTTAAGACTAAATTGTTAAACTAAATTGTTAAACTGGGTTCAAAATTAAGGCAAACACTCTGGAAAACAGGTGCTTTCATGCTTTTCCATGCGTATCAAGTGCTTTAATTTTCAAAATTTCCGACTAAAATGGGGGTAAATATCAATTTTGAAGACACTCAGAAATAGATCCAGATCCGCCACTGAAGGCCGTTCCATTCGTTTATTATTATTCTCGAGAAGAAGTTTGCTCTTTGGCGTTTACTCGCATGTTCTTTAAAAAACTTTCTGCTGTGGCCTCTTGTGCTGCTAAAAACTGGTTTAAAAAACTCAATCTTCTGTAAAACAAAGATGAGATATTAAGTTCATAAAGTACATAAGTTATATACAAAACACTAACATAGATTTTAGTTTACCTTGTATTTGTTGACGTCAAGATAACATAATAATAAAAAATAAAAGAGAAATGGATCACAACAATTTTTCCATTAAAAAGGAAGATTATCCCTTTTTTCCTTATTCATTTTGTGATTTATTTATAGATATTTTGGAAATTTTAGCAATTTTAGAACTGCTTTAATGGATGAGGTTTAATAAATCACCAAGATTCTGATTGGTTCAGTTATAAAGTATGTCACATCTACAATCATGGACAAAATTAATAGAACACATTAAAATATTCTGACAACCCCCCTACCCCCTTACAATATTGTGTAAAGGGTTGTTTCATCCTTGGCAAATGTCATCCTACGTAGCTGAGAAGAGATGTGTCGTGATTTTCAACATTGTTTGGGGGTATGGGGGGGGGGAGATGGGGCGTTCGATTATATTTTGTCCATGATTGCAGTATGGGGTAGAGTGAATAAAATCCCGAAGCGACTAATCTATCGTTTTAGAAAAGAAAATGTATGAATAAGATCCCAAAACAAGTTAATAAAATCCCACTTTTTGTCAATTCTACTGAATAAAAACTGGGATCTTGTTACATAGATTATATTTCTAACTGAATAAGATCCCGAGATACACCTAAATAAAAACTTATGTATCTGTCTATCTCATATAATTTTAGCTATATTTTTTATTAAACTCGCAGGCGAACTTAATACTACGAAAGTGCTCCGTTCTACGAACCAAACAAAAAAACGCATCAAAAAATATTGATGTTATGGCCTTTTAAAGGTGCTAAATTTTGATTTGCTCAAAAATCTCTCTTTTCTTGATGTATAGAATTGTGATGTCATCTGGGGCACCTTTTTACAAATCGGGTATTTTTGAGAGTAGACCTAAGTAAAGAAATGGCTTTAGAAAGTGAAGAAAATGGTTTTAGGAAAATACACATTGACATATTTCGACGTAAAAATTATTGCTTCCGGTATGACGTCATCAATTTCGATTTAATGAAAATCAGGGGGATCTCATGTATTGGCCAATATCGAAGCCGGTAATGATGATGTCGAAAATATTTTGTGCTACAAATACAGCCAATGAAATGATTATTTCGCAGAAAAAAGTAAAACAATTGATGATGAATATAAGGGGGTCATTAGGCTTCATTTGTTGATCTTCATTTCATTGCTTAATCAGCACGATTTAGAGATCAAACCTAAAAGTAATGGAAACTATTTGAATACACTCTGATTTGTTGCCAGTTGAACATTTTTATTTTCATTAAAACGAGGGAGGACCATAACAACTGAGATAAGTAATTAGGGGGCTAATTAATAGGTAATTAAGGGTAATTAGACAGAAAACAGAACAATGTTGAATAGAAATGTATGTATTTGATAACAAAAAGGTTTGTGCCGACATTTAATATGAAAAATAAACCACAAAATATATTAAAACAAAATAGATAATTAGATAATTAACAGTCATTAAGA
>JAUKPT010005096.1:0-10661 GCA_032273505.1 Nanomia bijuga
TTAATTTTATTATTTCAAAAAAGTATTTTGGGGGGTTAGAAATTACCCCCCCCCCCCCCGCTAAATATAGGGTTAAGTGCGACTGATACACGATCCAATTCTATCATCCAAGAATTGGATCCAATTATCTATCCAATTCGTATAAAAGGTATATACACGATCCAATTATTGGATCCAATTTTCTCCTTATGAGGTGTTGGCCCCAAACGTCGGTCCTTAATTCGAGTATGATTACGTGTTGAAAATTTTTACAGAGGGAATTTAATTTGGCGAATGGCCGGAAAAAATAAATTTTGCGGGAAATTAATTTGGCGGATGACGGAAAAAAAACACTGCTTGGTTTTCTCTAATAACCTCTCATGGATTGGACAGCAAATCGTCTGCTTCTACGTCATGATCGCTCAGTGGTTCGATCGAGAAATTACCTCTTTCATACATACTTATATCCATGTTTTTTCCGCGTTTGTTGATTAAATGCGAATAAAAACAAAATCTTACTTCTGTACACAACTTTAATAATATAATAATAATGATTCCGCTCTATATTTACTTTTTTTATGTTTTGTCGTTTTGCGATAACACGCGTGTTTGAAAACAAATCTATCACAATCCTCAAGTTTTCTAGAAGTGGTCAGCGTATTCATGATGGGATGGGAAAGGTGATTTTATTGTATGCTAAACCAGTTTTTCCATTAGGAAAATCCAATGAAGAAATCTCGTTCGCAGCCGAGATATTTCACCAATCAAAATGATCCACTAGCAGTGAAAAAAGCAGTTCGCCAATTAAAAAGCCGCAGTCGGTCGTGAAAAAAGTAATAGCGGATATTCGCTAACCTTTTCCCGATTAATAAGCAAATTACCGTGACTTTTTTTCCAATGTTTGTCCGGGATGATTAGTAAAGCTTAATCTCCTATGTTTGGTTCAATAAATTTCTGTAATTGCTTGGATTAACTTCTCAAAGATCTTTGATATAGTTGGTAGAACGATTATTGGTCTGTAGTTTTTTTATAGTTTCTTGAAGATAGGTGCAAGTTTTCGTTTACTTGGAAATCTTTTATTTTGTACACTATTTTATATGTTTTCTAGTGGTTTACTAATAAGATCTACCAACATTTTTATATGTCTAGAAGAGATATCAATAAAAGTGCCTTTTTTATTAGAATTTAGTGATTTGATTTCCACTTTTATATCATCTTCAGAAATTGATAAGACAGAGAATGTCAGTGTTTTCTTTAAATTATGCTAGGATGACTTTTATATTTATCAATAGCGGTATCAATATCGTCTAAATCCTGTGATGTTTCTAATAGTAAAAACCTATTTTCTCGTATTCCAAGTAATTCTACTTCTATCTTTTGACGTTTTCGAGATATTTGGATTACGCTAAATAGTTTTTTTCTGCAAAAAAAAATATTTTTTTGGTGTATTTAGAGGAACAACAACTTTAAACCCCTTACCGAACTCATTTATTTGAATGTTAATCGAAATATAGAGAGTTCATTAATGGTATTTTCTTTCTATTGATAATATTTTCCTTTTATTAAGAGATAAGAGCACCTGTGAGTAAAAATAAGTCAAAAGAAGAAGAAAATATCCGCTGTGATAATGTTTATGTTTTTAGAAGTTTTATTTTTGAAGTGTTTCGGCCATTACGTAACGATCAGTGTGTAAAAAGAGAAAATGCCATTTTCCACACGAAAACAAAAAATATACCATACTTTTTTACATATAAATCAGTAGAGAAAATCTCTCTTTTGCCGCCTTTTTGATTTTTTGATTTTTTCCAATCCAAATATCTCGAAAACGAGAAAAGATATTGATGTGCGGTTTTTTGCATTTGTTTGTGGTTATTGAGTACTGCAACTGGTAGAATTATTGAAAATGAGGGTTCTTCCCCTTTAAGCATAACCTCAGCTTTCCAAAAATTTAAACTTTTCCATACTTTCCTTCAGGCAAAATCATGTTATAATGAAAATCTTTTTTTTTTGTTTCGCATAAATTACTGTCGACCGGTATTAATGAACCTGATATGCAAGACGACAAGTGTCTGTATACATAGCCGATAATAGGGGGACGTTTATTTTCAAATTTGATTTCAATAAATTTTGTTCCATGATTGGACGCTGATTGATGTCAAGATCAAATCATTCGACGTAATCCCAGGGGTTCAATTATGGCCCAGCGAACAGCGAATTTCGCCGTTCCAAGAAGAAGAATTTTCAGTCATTCGCCAGCCCACAAATTCTCTTCGCCGTCCAACGCTCACTGTTCATACTTTTTTATACTATTTTCGCCGGGTGATCACGTTAAAAGACTTTTTCATTCGCCAATTGAAATTAGGCTTTCGCCAGCCGAACAAAAAAATAGTTGAAACCCTGAATTTCCTGTATTATATCCAGTTACAGTTCTTGTTTTCAATTTTTTGATACACACTGTAGCTACCATTTTGACGGTGCCAAACATTGAAATACGTAATCAGTGACAGCACGCTGGAAAGTTGAATACCGTATTTCCTCAAATAAGTGCCGCGGCGCTTATAAAAAATTTGCCTTTATAAGCGGGGCTTATTAGAAGGCGGCGCTTAAAAGAGGGCGGTGCTTATATCGAAATAGCAAACTTTTGTTTTATGATTTTTATTTCTGGGTTCAGTAGAAAAATTGAATGCGTTTTGTTTAACGAGAAACTTTTTATTTATTTCATCTCAATCAAAATTCAAATGTTAAATGTCAATATCTTCATCGCTATCACGATTATGTTGACAAGGAGACTTATCTAAATGTGTGAGGATCTCATAGTGATACTCACTTGAAATCAACTCTCTGGACCCTAGGACAATCATATTCCAGTAAAAGTTTATTGGGCACTCACAAATGGGTACGTCGAAAAGTAGAAACTACTTAAACATGGATACTGTATAGTTCATTTTAATGGTCTTGACACCAATTCTTGGCGTATCCATAACTTCACGAATTCTAACCAATTACGTCCAATATTATGGCATATAAATATTAGGGCTATAATTGTCTCAATTTATTCAAGTGAAAGAAACAGTTAAAAACAAGTAAAAAACGTCGAAATAATGGATTATTCAATTTTCATTAAAAGTACAATAGTACTGTTTTCGGTGTCGGTTTAAATGCACGCATCATCTATCAGGTTAATTAAAGTTTTGATGTCGAATGTTTTCGTTCAACTTTCTAAAGTCACCTAATATTAAAAACAAAATGATTCACAAAAAGACTGTCATGAATTATTCATGAATTCATCATAGTTCACTGTCTACGAAACGAATATTTAATAAATGTAATAAAGCAAAAAACTCATTCACACATTTATCATTATGATTCAACTTCATATCTCCACATTTCTCAATTTTACAATAGTAACTAGTAAAAAGAATAAAAAGTTCGAGAAAAAATGATGAATTTCTATTTGGAAAGATTACTAGTTTATTAATAGCACCACCTTTATAATTGATTTTCTGTTCAATGGTACATTATTTTTTTTTTGGAATAAAGGTCATTGTAATTTGATTTAATATTTTAAGAAAATCGAAGGAATTAAGGTGTCAACACAGTTTTTTCGACTAGAAAAGGCAAAGAAAAATTTCCCAGGGGTGAGAGCTAAAATCTGCAAATCATGGAGCGTCAAGGAATTATTCTCAAATTATTTGCTCAGAAGCGGAAGTAATTTAACTCTTTTATAGATATGAAGTTCTTCGAAACGTGCATCAAAAGAGAATAATTCATATAATGATAACATTATTAGTCAACCATCTGAGTGACGTGTAACATATTCCGAAGACGTAGAATATTTCACTTGTGACATGTCTGAGGTTATGACTAAGCTGTCTTACGCCATGTCAGTCGAGTATACTGTATGTATGGAAATGAATCTTTTGAAAATGCTTTTCTTAAACATACTTGTCAACGATAAATATTTTGGCCAACAGCGCCCCCCCCCCTTCCTGGGAGGGAAGAAATAAGCAAAATTAGGAAAATAGGGAAGAAATAAAGAGATTTCTATTGTTTCGCACCCTAAAAGAGGGAAGAAATAAAACAAAATAGCGAAATGGTGGGGCGAAGAAATAAGAACTTTTGGCCAAAATATTTACCGTTGATACTAGTTTCGTTGTGCAATGTGAAAAGCTTTGATAGCGCACATCATGGAAGAGTTATTTTCTGAATTAGTTTTGTTAAACCTCTGAATAATTATTCAAACAATAAAGAAATTTGCCTTTAATGAGCTTGAGTTTCACAAGGGTCGGTAGATGGACCTTTTTTATCTCATCTTTATCAATGACCTACACAAAGATGCTAATGGTGATGTAGTTTATGTCGCCAGTGTGATCCAGGATCCGATCTCCTGTCAATATAGTTGTGTAGCGGTATGAACTAGACTGACCAACTTGGTCAACCTATATTCCATGTGCGGTTTTTTCCGACAATATTATGCTTTATTTGAGAAACGAAATATATATGCATTATATACTAACGTAGAGTTACTACCCAATGGCGGATATGGAATGTATTATCACAGGGGGTAGTAAGTCACGGGTACTATGTGGGAAATTGCTATTTTTTATGGATAAGACCACTGACCCCCTGGTGGTAAGTGGGTTCTAATAAAAAAATGGTCGGGACTACCCCTGAAAATATGCATGTACATATAATATGTGGGAAAAAAAAATCCAACAAAATTAGCAAAATACTCAATATATACAATAATGATGGACTATTATTAAGCTGAACGCTTATTAATTGCAACAAATTTTCCAGGGTGGACGTTTATTCCATCATGAAATCAAGAAAAACACAAATGAATATATATGAAGACAGAGATATCAAAATTGATATTCCGGCAGCAATTATTTTTCCGTAACCAGGAAACCATTCCTTATCGGTACAACCATTCCTTATCTGTACAACTATTCCTTATCTGCATAACCATTTCTTACCTACAAAAACGATTTTTAATATGCCTAAGCTATCCTAATAGAAATTTTAAAATTTTATCTGATAGTTTATTACATTAAGATTAATGTCTATTGTACAAGTATGGTATTATATATTTTTTTCTATAAGACAAAATGTGAAAAAAAAACAATGAAAGAAAATAAGTTGTGGAAATATTTTGCTATGACATTAAGATCAGAACAGATGAAGGGTTAATCACTCACTAAAAATCCGTACATTATCCCAGAAAATTCTATTATTTTCTATAAAAATTTACAAAAGGATTATTGTTACTTTAGAAATAACGTATAATAACGTATAATTGTTCAATTTACTTATAAATTAAATAGATTTTGCTGACGTGTCAATGAATATTATTTTTCTTGCTCGTTTGTCTCTCGAAAAATAAAAAGTCTCGAGATCATCTAGGTAAAATAAATAAGTACACTATTAAATTGAATAAATAGTTAAAAAACCATTGTATAATCTTTCACCTTTTCTTTTGCAACTTAAATGTTCTTAAGAAATAATTCCGTCCAGTTAACTGTCGATAATTTTCAGAAATATCCTTTAGATTTGATAATTAAAAGACTTAATAGAGAGTCTTTATAAACCTCCCTCGTACCGCACGACATGTAAATACAAAACGACTCAACTAGACTTTAAAATGAAGCTCAATGATAAAGAGTAAGGAAGGGAATAAAATTGAAAAATGACAAAACAGGAGAAAGGAACGCCAGGTATGTATTTCTTATATTTGTCTTCGTGGTATTTTCAGGAACTGCACATATAGAAATAAAGATACAATTTTAGTTTGTATTTTCAGGAACTGCACATATAGAAATATAGATACAATTTCAGTTTTTATTTTCAGGAACAGCACATATAGAAATATAGATACAATTTCAGTTTGTATTTTCAGAAACTGCACATATAGAAATATAGATACAATTTCAGTTTGTATTTTCAGAAACTGCACATATAGAAATATAGACACAATTGTAGTTTGTATTTTCAGGAACTGCACATAGATGACTATAGATATAATTGCAGTTTGTATTTACAAGAACTGCACATATAGAAATATGGATACAATTGCAGTTTGTATTTTCAGGAATTGTACATATAGAAATAAAGATACAATTTAAGTTTGTATTTTCAGGAACTGCACATAAAGAAATAAAGATACAATTTCAGTTTTTATTTTCAGGAACAGCACATATAGAAATATGGATACAATTGCAGTTTGTATTGATAATATGGCATTGTTTAATAAAACAGAACCTAGTTGATTTAGGTTGGACGAATAAGTAAAAATCTTTAAACAGTTAAACTCCTGATCATAGAGGATAACATTTTGCGAGATTCTTAGGCAATTTAAATACAATAAAACCCAGGTAAATTCGACACTGTACTAACCTGTTAACCTTATTTAATCCGATGGTAACTTTAAAGTGTTCCTTTTTAACCAGACTTTACTGTATGTTGCACATTCATGTACATTACATGAATTTCAATAATAAACATGAAATTAGATAAACAATTTCTCATTAATCTATTCTTTCTTAACCGACCGCCGTCTTCCAAGAAACATTGTTACCATGGCGTGTCGGTGCATTCATTGTGATATAGTTGTTAATAAAATACATGCATTGTTTAATAAAAGCCGTATTATTGGGTGAGGGAACCAAGAGGTTTGGGATGACGAGGTCCAATATCTCAATTTCTTATGTATGAAGAGAATTCTTCTTAAAATGTTAGATCAGCGCCATTATGGATTTTCTATGTGATACTACGCAACTGCTTTGTCATATCTTCGTCATTGTTTCGATAAACGAAAAAAGACGTATCACGATTGCAAAGTTGTGGATTATCATCTGACGAATAATAGTTATAGTACGTGACAAAGTTCAAGGCTCATTCATTATTAATCGGTTCATTGCGCCTTATGCAAACTTTCTATCGTGATGCGTATATATGTTAAAATTTCATGATTTTCAGGGGGTGCAGTATCGTTAAATGATTTTAAAAATCTCTAAGTCCTTGTGTTTACGCTTGCTAAGTTCTGTTGCTAGCTAGTGTACACAAAAGAAAAGGCATGATAATTGAAGGAACTACAAAAAGTGTGACCTTCTATTAAAGCTATCGTAATGTTGTAATCAAATGTTGTATTCAAATGTTGTAATCAAACATCATTAAGCCTTTATTTCAACTACATATTATTAATGTATGCAAAATCGGTTTTGTGCTTAGCAAAAGTAATTGATAATTAGGAAAAATATCTTTATATAAGAATTATTATTGCATTATATTACACTATCAAATTGCATGGAATGTCATACATACGTACACCCTGGCTGTTGCATTATTATAATTACTGGCATAATTCATGGTAGCATTATCACTGTACCATGAAATTATGAAATTATGATTAGTCCTTTTTAGAGGTGAAGATTCGATGTTTGAAATGCCAATAATTCATGAAAATCTGAATGTATTTCATTGTTTTCAAAATTTGTTAATCCACGCAATATCATCATTAACTTTTGTATTTAAGCGAATGGTTATAATAATACGAAAGAATCTACAAAGAGCAAACAAAGAAGAAGTATTAGAAAATGAAAATAGAAATTAGCAGAAACGAAAATAACTCTAAGTATTTGTTTAGATGCTACTGCGGGTATGAGAAGGGGACGGGCAGTAATAATTCCTTACTGGTCAATCATAATCAAGGTAACTAGGTCACTGAAAAAAGAAAGGTTGATGATCACAGACTTCGGTCCAATAAAAAACAAACGTACACATTCTTAGTTGTTAGAGAATAGTCTAAACGGCCAAAATGATAAAGCTTTGGGTTGGGTATTGTACATAGTCCCCAATAGGTATTTGCTGAGTATACACAACAACTGTTTTTGATCATATCTCACCTAGTGAGCCAACGTTTTACAAAATTAATTGTTTTTAGACTCTGAAACCTGATTATTGATAATAACTGATTAGTTACCTTATTATTAAAACATTTTGTCAAATTCTCCCAGATATATCAACTGTAAAATACACATAAATGTTCAATTGCCTCGTTTCTACCATAAGATATTACAAATCGCTGCATACAGGCACGGCGCCACCGGGGGGCTAGGGGGGCTATAGCCCCTCACTTTTCTAAAACCAAAGATTTTTTTTCCTATTAGGAAAAATTATGCTATGTACCATCGTTTTTAAAATATGTCTCAGCCCCCTCACTTTTTAATTGGTAGCGCCGTGCCTGGCATATTGTTAGATTTTTCATAGTCCAATAGCTCCAATGATAGTTTGATGAAATTTAATTTTTTACTTTTCTATATTTCCATATTTTTGAAGGCATACCACTTTAATCCTATTTGGGTTTGGAGGATTCCGTCCTATTTCTGGTCACGCGCTGTTTTCCTCTGATTTTTATTTTTATTACGTTTGACACATTTTGGCTAATTCTTAGGTCGAAAACTATTAAACTTAAGGGTACTTTTTTTCACGGGCGATCCTCAGACTTTGTTCATTGAAAAATATTGAACCTGAAAGGAACATTTAAACTACTTCTTTTTCAGTTTTTAAAAAATGATTTTAACCATTAATAGGATAGAAAGTAAAAAGTGTACTTAGTAAACTGGTGGTGATAAGATGCTAAATATCTTACGGGTGGTTATTATGCTTATGGTAATTTCTCCATGATAATGTCATTTTTCCTTCTTTTTCTTATCTACCAGTTATTATCATATTTGATTTTTCACCTAATTAAACAATTTTTTCTATTTAAATTAATGTTAACATAACCAGCTTAAAATCATTCATTCATTCAAAAATGAAAGCGTCATACGAGCGCTTGTTACTATCGACAATTAACACAATTATGAGAGATTATGATTATGTAATAGGAAAATTATCTAACTGTTTATATCATTCCTTATGGAAATTATGTTTTTATCATTTGGATATTTCAAAGAATGTAATAAATTAACAAAAAATATTGGAAAATATAGATTTAACTTGCTGGTTCGAAATCCTATCATCAAAGGCCAAACATAAACATAAATTTTAAGATTGGAAAAGTGAAATAGAAAGAAAACTTTTTATCACAGTTGACAACGAGTAAATTGTATGTCGAGATAATTTAGTCAAAAAATCAAAGACTTCATATTTTTTTTAAACATTTTTATTCTTAAATTGCGTTTTTTAATAAGATAATTTGAAATGCCTAAAAAGTATCAATTAAAGTAGTCATGCTTATCTTTATTTTACCCTGATATGACCCCAATGCCTTTCTCTTTATGGAAACTGTTACCTTATGGGCAATATTCGTTTTAATTATCCATAACGTTTGACCATATTTCGTATCTATACTTTGCTGATGCTTACACAAATGAATTCCTCTGCTTCAAAATTGTTTTTTTTGCATTGTCAAAATTTTATGAAAAACATGTTATATAACTCCTTTTAAAAAGATGATAAAATGCGTCAAGAAAGATGATTCTTGCAATCTAATTTAATAAATACATAATCCTGTTTCTACTAGGAAAATAAGAAAACTGGAAAAGAGGAAAAGTGGAAAGGCTTTGTCCTTAGAATGTCATCGAAAAGATCTTAAAAAAGATTAAAAGAAGTCGCCCAATTTCGATGAAAATTACTTTTAAGATAAACCTAGAGATCTAAATTATATCTGATCATTTCAATTCAAATATTATTCAATCCAAATGAGCACAAATTAAGTATATTTCATGATTAAAGAAAATTAGATATTCAATTAACATTAACCTTTACCTTAATTAGTTAAGGACTCGTTTTATTATTCACCATGTTACGGGAAATATGAACTCATTATTTTTCAATGATTATGACATCTGGAACACGAGAGGAAAATTATGAAAATAACAGAAATACAGTATATCATTACAGTATTGCTTATCCTTATTCACAAACGGATTTTCAACACCCTGACAAATCATTTGTGGTATCATTTTAAATGCATAGTATCAATTTGTTTCATTGTTTCACTCTCAAAATTTGGGATGGTCACTTAACACGAAGCATAATGGACGAGTGTATTTGTCTTGGGGATAGTTTTCGACCACGCCCAAAAAATCTCATTCTTGGGACTTTTGAAGCAAAAAATGGCAGAATCGTAATGTAAATTAAAGGGGAACTAAGTATCATGGCCAGAAACCAGTATGTTTAATGGTAATAATCAGATGGATCACAAAAAGTTAAGCGGATTTAAAAAAAAAGTCAAAAGCTTGCTTAGAACAGATTTAAGAGCAATTTTCTTTTTCGTGATGACGTCAGTCCGGTACATATGTCCAGGACTGAGAGCTATTTCCCTATGTTTTTCATACAAATATACAAATACCAAATATGCCATTCTAATAAAAATTTGGATCTGGGTAGTAAAAAGGCCGCTGAAGCCGAATTTGTACTCAGATTTTTGTGAAAAAAGGTAAATGGCTTTTACCACTTTTAGTGCTATATTGTTTTGTTTTTATACATAACATGAAAGAATATACATAAATTTTTTGTTTATTTCTACAAAATACATTATTTGAGCAAAATATCATTGTTTTTTAGCGTAAAGAACTTTTGTCCGGATACCGGCGACGCTGTCCGAGTACCGACGAAAAAATTAGTTTTGTAAAAAGGATCGAATACCGATTAACACTTCAACTATTTTTGACTAT